>JABFQD010001951.1:0-16566 GCA_022817045.1 Psix sp. ZL-2020 | reverse complement strand
AAACATTTGAAAAATGTTTAATATATTTTGAAAAAGTTGTAATAGCATCAATGACACTCTGTCAAACAACGTAGTTTAAGAAAATTACTTTTGTCTTAGAATTTAATACATAGTGTTTTAAATATACTTATATACACACACAAAGGAAAAAACTCAATACTTGGAAAATCTTGAAAATTTGCAAATGTTTGATACGCCGTAACTGACGTATTTTTCATCAAAGTAGGGATTCTATTAAATTTTAAACGAGAAACTTTGTTTGTAAAAATTTTACAAAGTTTAAGAGTGAATTTGCTATGAAACGCAGTAACTTCTTAAGTGAGAGACATTAAGTGCAATTTATTCTCTGAATTATAAAAAACTCATCCGAATTGCTTGTTTTGAAAGTAAAATTTGAAATTTGAAAAAATTTGCTGTGTCTTTCATCTAAATTGAAATAGAATTATACCATATTTGAAGTTGACTTTGCTTTATTTTATTATACAATTCTGTAAGTTATTTGTGTTCAAATTAAGTATTAGATTATGTTATCATTGAAATTCAAGATTTTTTAAAAATATTTTCAAATCTGCATATTTAATGATGGGTTGAATAAAATAAAATTATAATCATTCAAAAAATTGTTAGCTTTTTAAGAACTAAGCAGAAGAACAAAAAATGTGTGAACATTCGCGTTCTATTGAAAAACCAATAAATAGTATTAATTTTTTTTTATAAGAATGCCAAAAAGTTGAATTTTGTTTGAAAATACCGAAATTAACACGTAGCGAAAATGGCAAATTTTTGACATTTTCCACGTATTGAATTTTACGCTATTTGCCATTATAAAGTTAATTATTTACCTAAAACTGCATATTATTTATGATTGCCTATAATTTTCCAAGAAATGAAAAATTGTTTTAGAGCTATATTGCAATACTGTATAAATTCTGATAAAATTATGAATAAGACATACATTTTGCATGCTTAATTTTTTCTGGAAAACATATTAATTAAATAATTGTTAACGAGTAAATTAGACTTTTATAATTAGAATTGATTGTGTAAATTTACTGTATGCACACATCCATAAATAACACCTAATTTAGATAAAAAATGTTAAAGTTACAATGTTATTGAAAATATCTTACATGTGTTGGGGAAATATTTAAGTGGTTGTTACGAGTTTTTACGTTCTCGGGAGAAAAATCTTAATTGTTTTCGATCTCAAAAGAAAATCTTATTTACTTGCATATACGTGGTATGATGGAGTAAAAAGCGATCTGCTTTTTGGGGTGAGTGAGCAACCTCGACAAGACTTCAAGATTTTGAAGGTAGCCTGAAGTAGTCGAGGGTAGTTCAAAATCGCCTGAGGTTATATCTCAGACATCAATTTACGTTAAGAAGTAATCATCCGTTTTGCTCCCTCGTTATATAATATTCTATTATTGTTTCTTCTTAAATGTTTGTTTACATATCTTATTTTCCTTCAATCATAAACAAGTTTAAAAGGCAGGCTTTCTATAATACAATGTGTAATTTGTTGACTTAATCATCATATATTTTGAAAAATATTTGAAATTATTATATTTTGTCTAGTAATGTTTTCAAATAATTTGTTCTTGATTCTACAAATGAATTTATTTTCCGTAAGCAAAATGTCTTCAAGATGCTATTCAGTCTTATACGTTTGTAGTAATTAGGTAAGCAGCAGGTAAGAATCTTCTTTATGATATCAAATAAAATAATAAAAACATAGTTCCAAATAGAAGCTGCAGTTAAACAAAATAGGTGTATCACATGTTCGAACGAAAACGAAAATTGAAATTGGTTCGAGTTAATTCCAGCGGCTCTTGGAACGCGAATTATTTTGTGAAGCGTATTAGAGCAGTAGCGAGTGCGTCACTGTGGGTACGGACGAGACGAATCCGCCACGGCAAATCGGATTACGGTGTGAAATAATTACTCGCCCGGGCGACTGCTTACAGGGTTAAAGACGACATGTTCGCTAAAACGTGTCGTAAAGTCCAGCTGTGTTAGTCTTATTATTCTGTAATACGGCCTGGATTTATTTAGACGGACTTATAATTTCTTTTTTTGTACGGAGACAGTTAAAACTGACAATGAAAATGCGTTTCAGACTATTTCGGACAAATTTCAGAATTAATCTCAGCTGAGAGTCATAAGAAAGTTTGTAATTAGTGAGTGGACCTAACTTCTTGGAAGAGTATTCATAATTCAATTTTTTACGATGATGACTAGAGTTGAAACCGTTTTCTTAGAACTGATGATAATATCTCGACCTTTCATGAGGTTACATCAGGGTTACTTAATGAGTGATTCAAGAAAAGTCAAAAGTCACGCGTTTATACCAATTGCACGTTCAACTGTGTATTTTCTGGTTTCATTTTTCTTAATGTAATTATTCCTTAATAACTGTGATACCGCATTTTATGTGGTTGTAAAAAAGGGCAAAATTTAATAAAATCATTTCCCGCTAGGTGACACTTTCTGCAGCTTCGTTATCATTATTCTCTTTTCGTCTAATTCATTTCAGTGTAATACATCGAAACATATTTTTCTGTTAGTGTGATGAAAATACACACCCAAATGTCCAAGTAAATCTTAAGTTAAAAGTAATTCTTAAGCACATGAAATTTGTCACATTGTATGGCAAGAACGATTACGATATTGTTTGGATAATAAAATTGTTTACGTAGGTAATTAACTAAGAAATAGATATTGATAGCAGCTGGAATAAGAAATGTTTCACTGAATTACGTTGTCTTAGTGCAGTTGGAATAATAAGCCTTTCTATGTCTGAATGTTCTAACCGCGACGTTTATTTGACAACCAAATCGTCTAAGCGTGGCGTCAATTTGACGTTCGCTGATGTTGGAATGGTCCGACAGTTTATTCAACGTCAGGCTTACTTAATCAGCACATCAATGTGTGCTGTTCGGATACATTGAATATATTACTACATCTTGCGAATAGACGTCAGTAGTGTGTTTTGCGCAGCCGAGAACAATGAGACCACTTATCGCTTTGGATTCCGCGTTCGAATCGAACCTGAAGGTTTTCCGCGCTCCGATACACATTTTATTGCGTGGGAATCTAGTGCTGAGAATAAACATTTGCATGTATATATGTTGAAAAGAGTTGAACAAATGAAAAAGATATATATATATATAGATGAAGACATAAATATGTGTGTGTGTGTGTGTGTGTGTGTGTGTGTGTGTGTGTGTGTGTGTGTGTGTATTGTATATGTATATATACATACACACATATATATTCGTACATATATACACAAACGAGAGAGTAAGGATAGAAAAATGGTATAGGAGGATGGAAAACCGTAATTGCACGGTACACGAATTTCGCTTTTACGTGTGCAAAATGACGTCCGCTATTTACCTACAAAGTGCAAGCTGCATATCACGCTCGGGAATGCATGATTAACGAAAATTCTCGTGCGCCGCAGAGAATTCGCGTTCACGTCGTAGAAGCATATGCGTACCGACTAATACAGGTAGCTCTAAATGTCGGGTATTAAAATTCACGCGTTTGTTTAGTTGCAATAACGGCCGAGGTCGCATTTAGTAATTACTTATTTGTGCATCAATAATGGTCTGCTTTTTGATACAACCTATTCTCAAATCATTATCCTCGTTGCTTGATGAAGAATTAATTCTGACTAAGAATGACACAGTGAAATCACTTATATTAACATTTCTCTGTATTTTTAAAGCATCCCAAAAGTCCAGAGAGAAACTGAAATACGAAAGTTGGCGAGTCGATAAAATGCGCATTCATAATTGATAAGTTCGTAAAAGAATATGACGGAATTCTAAGTAGCATAGTTGAATTCTCTGCTTGATCTGGATCTGCCGTCTTTTCTCCTGATCGCTTTATATCGCTTCTTCTTTATCGCAAAAGTTGCGACACGGAAAAACTGTAGTTGAGTGTAACTTGTTCAAATTTTCTTCGACAGAGAGGTACAACGATTGTCGTGCCTTTTGTGATTTTGGTTTAAATATTTACGATGAAACCTTCATCTCCAGGATTATGTACGAGTTTACCGATAACTTTGAAGTTTGCATAATTTAGAAAAGAAAAGCTCATTTTCATTTGAATCATAGAACTCGATTATCATTTGTTTTTTGGATCTTGGTATTATTGGAATATTGATTTGGACTATGGAAGTTTGAAAAAGGTGTACATCATTTTGGTTTGTATCGATTGAAATGGCTCTTAATGTAAGTATCCATTTGGAGCAACTTGAAATGGTTGTACTTGGCTTGTGACCTGATTCAAATCAATATCGACTTGAGCAAACTCCTCCTGATGGGTATTATCAAACGTTAATAAATGTTCAAGCTGAACTAGATGAGATTCGTGACGTCGGTTTGATCGTCTCGTATCGCGGCTCGATTCAAATTCGCACATTTGCAAGCAACAATGAACAGTAACGCGCGTAGCTTCGGGTCTACAATGTAGACTCGCCACTGTAACTGCATTATAATGTGATATTGGACATTCAGTCCACCCTTGCATCGGTCAATAACATCCTGCCGCGCGACATGTACCTATACATGCTTTTTCATTTCAACATCGACATCTCGCAGTTGATTGAATTTCACCATGCGCTCTGAATCCTGCATTCCAAAAAGGATATAATTATACTTAATTGAAGTCTATGTTAAATGGAAATCTGTATTTTGAATAGTCCAGGTCCGCATTATATAATTTATTTCTCGCTTTTTCCAATACTATTTCTCATGTCTAATTCCTGTTTGCTGGTTTAATTTCATATCATTTCGTGCAATCAATATTCATTGATGACGTTGCACGACGGAGCAATAAAGATCAGCAGCTTTTCTGTTCAAATAAATAAGAACAAAACTATGATTTGGACGTAAAATGTTCATTTAAATCTTTTTAATAGTACGATACGGTAGTAAATTCACAATACCATGAGCATTATTTCGGGCTTGATTTGTCGCTCATGTCACTATTTTGCACAATTACTGCAATTCAAGAGGAAGTATAATCCAAAATAAAATTTGTCTGGCACGATTGATGCTCATTGAAACGGGCACTTATCGTTCAAATGACAGTCTTATTCAGTTTTCAACGTAGTCGCGTTTACCCAATTTGGTACGTTGGATTGCTCTCGTATTCAGAGCCTTTTTGTTGACATTTGCTCTGGCGCCACGTGACGTAAGCTAAACTAACAAAATAGAATCAGTGCAGAAGTCATACAAATTTAAGAAACTCGGCATAAAAACTCATCGAGAGGAAAATATGCGAAATCAAATTCCATTCGATATTTTCATATATATGAAGACATAAATTTCTGGCGCAAATTATGACAGTGCAGTCTTTTGGTCCCAAAGGATGATCGCGCAGTAAATTTGGTTACGACGTCAGAAACGTGCTGCACGCTTCGCTTTGTGCTCCGTTATCATCCCTATTGAACATACTATGTTGTATTCAATTACACGCGATTTTACGACACTGCAACGAATCCAATGCTTCGATAAAGCTAACGAAGACTCAACGCGCTGTGCGTAATATCGATAATGTTACTCGTCTATGAAAGCGCGTATCCAAATTCTCGAGCCTAAACTCGATCGTTTTTAACGCTCTTTGCTTCCGTTCGAGTTCGCGTTCCAGCGTCGATATAAAAAGTTGAACGTTGCGCAATCGTCACGCTTGGTTTGCAGTTACATCTACAAGTTCATTCACACATTTTTCATCGCGATTAAAAAATGTGTATTCATCATTGTTCCTTTTTCGAAATCGATATTTGCTTTTTTATTTATTTCGAAAAATTCAATATCCAATATTGGCGCATAAATTGAGATCATTTAGAAGATAACAATGAAATACGAGTATGTTAATACATTTTATAGAAGAAATTGCGTGTACAAATATTTTCCGAAGTATTCCATATAAAAAATGCGGATATGAATCGTGCATTTTCAAGCGCAAAATCTATTTATCTATTTTCATATCTTTACTACCTACAATGTACATCGTTATTTTGTTGTACTTCGATCGATGTCTTACATTTCCAAGGTGCGTGATTAAAAATGTTTTGCATACGGTTATCTTCGCGGTTGTTATTATCTGAAAATGTTCTGTTTTGGAATTTTATCTTTTCGCGCCGCATCGAACCTTGAAATAAACTCAACTAGATTTCTAATATGTATCACTTTGGGGCAATGAAACATGATGTTGATTAGCGAAACATAGCAAATAAATTCCTGTATCGAAATTAAAAAAAAAGAACATGATAAAAAAGAAAATTTTTTGATTGTGGTTTCCAATCTAGCCCAGCAAAAATTGAAGTAGCCAAAGCTTTATTGCACTCGAGTATGTCACAATAAAGTGTCGTTGCGTTTGATAGGATTACGGTGTGCTTACGCTGCCGTAAATTTTCATTTCGAACTATATATCGTGAAGTCTTTAAAACGGAAACAGACTGTCAACTAAAATTGGATTAGTCATCGATAAACATTTCGATATTTTTTCATTTTCATTTTTAACCCAAAGAGTTACATTCGTAAATTATGTACTCAATCATGAAAATATAAATGAAATTCAGTGCGCTAAATAGAAGTCAACAGAACCATATACTTTGATTTAATACAGGAAGACCACGAACTTAATACAATTTAGTCCCACTTCATAAACGTCAAAATTTCTTTAACACTCAAAACTAATTATGTCTAATTTTCTAGTGCATAATAAAAGCCATAAAAGAACAACGAAACTTATTTCTTTTGTGGTTGCAGTCCAAAAAACTGAACTTTGTAATAATTAACAAAGTTATAGAATAGACTTATTTAAGTAATCCTGGCTTAGAAATGATGATATATTGCACAAGCAGAAAACACGTTTGTGCGAACAAAAGCCAAATTTAACTTGCAAGAAATTTCGCAAATCTTTTAGCGACGCAGAAAAGCCGCGTTGCGCAGATCTTTTCCAATCGTTATAACGTACAGCGGAAGAAAATACAACTATCTCGGTGAAACGTACATACGGTATTACAAGCTTTGCGGTTTGTCGGTTTAACTTCATCATTAATGTCTCAGAATCTGATTCGTAGATGTAACAAGGACGTGACGCAATGCGTGCGGTCGCTCGTCACCGCGAATCGAAGATGCTATGCAAGCAGATTCGCACACAGCGGCTTTTTCTGCCGCACCGCGAACAATATGCCTTACGCGATTACGCATAATCGGGATAAAGAGCGTCATTAAGCGACGCTCTTTTTAGCCATTTGCATGAAAACGAAGCTGCTCGCGTAATATCTAGCAACGAGACGAGTCCAACAATGTATGCTACTAAGTTTTTTATCACCAAGATTATTACGCCATCTGCACATTGTATACGAATTTTGTTAAAATACAATATTCAAATCAGTTGCAAAGATACGTACATGTATGAATTATGGAAATCGTTACGGCAAAATTTTGCTACAGATTTATCGACAACGTATATTTTTGTAATTTCTTGATAAAGATGATTATCTTTCCTTAGTTTTTATATTACAACGTTCAAATGCTCTTGTGCATTGCGAATGATCTTTTTATCAATTGCCATTATTTAAAGACATTTGGTTAAATCGTTTTTACTACAATAATATCTAGTAGTTTTCATTTATTCATTTAAACACGGCAAATATTTAGCAATAACGCTTTACTTGCAGATGAAATTGAACGTTAAAACATATTTATTCGACGAGAAAATGGAGTATTTATCCGACGAATTACGCAGGTTAAGTTTAAACGAGGAAAGTGTTGCGAATGCATTCATTATTATTACAATTATTGCACGAGCTCCATTTTCGCGCGAATCATAAAAACATACGCCGAAGCGTGCGTGAATGAAAATTTATTCTAACACCTAAGTTACTTGAGTTTTTAAATGCCACAATTAATCTCATTTATGAGTGTTACTGTTTTTGTTGTGGCTATGATTACAGCGTAGCGATTTTTTTGACTTGTTCTAAATGAAACGCGCTCGGGCGAATCGCAAACCAATTGTGGTTGAAAATTTCGTTTCCAACTGTTTGACACATATTTAATTTTGAAATTCAAGCCAAGGCGTAAATTTGAGAACCGCGCGTTAACGCGTCGCCCATTTAACTGGACACTCTCAGCAATGTGTGTATATGTGTAACGAATAATAACGTATAATTATTACTGTCCACAGCGGGCAATGCACCGTGCAACCGTGTAGCATGTCACACCATATTACGTTTCCAAATTAATTTAACCGAAATCAAGTTTTTATTTTTGAAATATTCCTGTTTTTAAAATATATATAAATTCATATTATTAATCATTAAACTACCAACCACATTAAATAGACACACTAAATGTACGAAGTTGTATGAATAAAATGCACACAATGGTATTGTATTGTAAAATTTGCGATATGCGAATGAAATATTCAAGTTGATTTGCGAAATAAGTGAAGAGGCAGTTGGATAAAATTTCATTTTTTAGCAATTTCATAATACGAATTATACGTACAATACGTCATTTTAGGTTATTGGTATATAAAAAATAAATCAAATTTATATAAAAATGTAGATAAATGTCGAGCATTTTACATAACGAAATAGCGTGGAGAATATTGACTTGTCGCAATAAAGAGGAATATTCGGCTGAAAAATACAACGCTACCGGTGTTACAATAAACGGACGCGAATCGGGCGATAATTCACGTTGGCTACGAATTTGAATATCTCTTGGCAATGCGGAGTGTGTGTTTCCGCGCGCGTTGTAATTGATGCTGAAAGAGCGCGCGTCGCGCTTATCGTTAATTCAGCGAATTACAGTCGAGCTGACGTCACCGACTTGACATAATTCGATTCAATTCGCTTAATTTCTCGAAAATTGCCAATCTTCTCGACCGCCGCTATCTCAGCCGTCTTCCGACCTACTCAACCTACTTTGTTCGCGCGCGCCTTTTTCCCGCTCTCGCAAGTTCGATCATTAAAAGTTGCGAAGTCCGAAAAAAAGAGCACCGAATATGTATATATATAATCGCGCGGTCGCGATATCACACTTGAATCGCACTCAAATTAATTGAATTCACATTGCAGAAGCTTCGATCGTATTAAATTTATGTATCTCATTATGCGAAGTCATCAGCGAAATTTATGCCCTCACAAATATCATCTGACTATCAATTCCTGTCAATCCGTCGGCTAAAAACTGATCGATCGATTTAGCGCTGATGTGTTTCGAGACAAAGGAACAGAGTACAAACCTAAAAGGGATCTTAAAATGAGCTAAATAAAAAATAAATCTGTTTAAAAGAGGTTCAATAACACATTTCTTTTATCCTAGATAAATTTGGAGGGGACGAAGAAAAAAATGAAAAGATGAGTAATTTGGACTTGTTACATAAAGGAATCGATGTAACGAGATTCATTGCTGAGCAAACAAATTGAAATAAGAGTGACAGTTGAATGATGTTTGGTTCTAATTGTGAATTTGTAACTGGAAACAGGTGTATAAACCAGAATTTGGCAATCTTTCAGAGCCATAAGCCACCGGTGTTTAAAATTTGCGACGATAAAATATGGCTGTTATAATTTAGACGCCGTAACGGAGCACGTTCTCGTTCTTTGTTCCCAGTAGATTCTTTGTTATGAAACACACAAAACGAGTAATAGCCACGTGCCAGTGTTACGCTCTATGCGTTTTTAGGAATTCGAAAATAATCACTCGCAGCGAGCGAACGTGACGTTCGGCGTGCAAAGCAATTCATATCCAACGCCAATTTCCAGACAACGAGGTAAAATTAATGCAGATTAAAGACAAAATGTAGCGAATGACTTAAGAAAACTCGCCGTAATAAGATTACAATGCTTACGGGGTCAAGTATGAAAATCGCAATTTTAAGCGAGACAATTTTCAAATATCTCAAGATAACGGAGTTACTGAATGTTTCAAGTGATGATAAATATAAGTTGTCTTAACAGGATAATAGATGTTTTTTGTGCTGCTAAATATTCGCAGTTAAATTTTATCGTTTATAATTTCACATTGTATAATTGTATTCACACTTATATTTGTAAGTCCGTATCAAGTAAAGCAATGCATCAAAATTAAATAATGGAAACTTAATTAATTGTACAGTTGTGCGAATTATTCAGAATTATATTAGAAAGTTCATGCCAATCAAGTTGATGTTCTCATAAAGGAAACACGCTTTCAAATTATACATGGATAAGACAGATTTACAATTTATAATAACTTATTAATTTGTGCAAAAATGAACAAGAGGTATGAATCCATAATGAATTTCACATGATCTAACGTCACAATAATTTTGCGACTTTTTTTCTTAGGAAGAAGCATTCTGAAAGTATGTTGCTGAGAAAAATTTGTGAACAATGGAAACGGATCATAACATTAGGGTGAATCAGGTTTAGAGCAAAGATTGATCGTCCGTGAATTGAATGAATACATTCTTCGAGCTATCGCGGAAATATTGCCTTAATGCGCTGATCATTAGGTGCCGCTGCGAAGCAGGCAATACTCCTACACGCACATAAAGACAACTCAAATTGCACGCAATCAAGCTTTGGGCAAAAAGATTCTTTTCTCCTTTAGGGAATAAATAATAGATACTAGGTTTATACTTAAGACCAATTTTCGTCAAAGTGTTTTCCTTCAAAGTAATCATTTGATATTTTGTCATTAGGCGGCTATTTACAAGAAAAAGTAGGTTGCGCAGCGTGCGTGGGAGTTAGATTGACAGTCAGAATATTTGTATTATTCGTGTAACTCGGTTTATGCTGGTCAAACAAAACACATTAAAACTAAAACAATGATGTATTATTTCTCACAAAATGAACTAATCCAATTAATTAATTGACGTCACATTTTTGCTTGATTATTTTGCATCGAATGTAACGATTATTGAAATGGCGTTCGGAATTAATTAAATTAATTGATCCCGGTTGATACAGTTGGCTTTAACGATCTAATAGAAACGAAGTCGAATTAAAACCGAACGTTACTCGGAAAACAGTGCAATCGGGGCGGCTAAAAATGGCGCTCGCCAATGGATTTCGTCTAATTAATGGTAATGAGTTTAATTAAAGGCGTCAATTGCATTAGAAGGCGGCATTTTTTTGCATCGAATTAGCAATCGATGACTCAGCTTGGCGTCAGCTGACCATCCAGAATCGTCGTTGTTCCGGTTTTTCGTTCTCGGTATCGCTCTTGGTCGCCGCGCGCACGACCGCGATTACCTCACCAGCGTCATTACTAAGCATTATGCTGGTGTTCCAGAGACAACGATCTTTCTCTCTGTAGCCGTGTGCATCGCACGCCAGCATACAATTACTCGTGTATTCGTTTTCATTTGGAAATCGCTCGCGAATCTTTTTCTTCCAGTAACTGTTAAACAATATTAAACATTTGGTTCCTATTTAATCCCATAGTAAAGTCATTATAGCTTCATTACGCGAAACTTCCAACTTAATTGTCTTTTTAATAAACTATTCACTCGTAATCTTACCGCAATCATTTTCATTCCACCAGCATCACTCTATTCAATCATATTTTTATGCACAAATTTCCATGTCAAACATATCCAACCAACTTTTAAGTCTAATGATCGATATATAACTTGACGAGTACATATATTTTTGGACTATATTGTGCTTATATATAATCTTTCATAAACCGTATAGAAAATGTTCCCATTCTATGCCGTCATATATTTTGAAATTCGGTAAAGCTTTGTAAACTTGCTAAACACAGTTTACATGAGCTTCAAGTCGAAAACCGGGAGTAAACGTACGAACCGGAAAGTTTGGTCCCGGAATCCATCAACTGGGGAGAAATTCAAGAAACTCGATCGAGCTCGAAAATAGAATTATTATGATTTTGCCGAAGCGTCCGAAGTTACTTATGAGATGTAGATTGGAGGAAATCGCAGTCCTAAGTTTGGATAGCAAAGTCGGACGGGATTACGGGAAATTTGATTCGCGAACTTGGTTCAACGGTTATGACAAAGTCATGAGGACAATCGAACTCGGACGTGTGTGTGATTAAGTTTGAGTACTCTTTGTCCCTCTTCAGCTGCACCTTTGACACAGTTCTTGGACGACGTAATTGAATAATCGTCGCCGCGCGTGTTTACCGTGCGATAAGCCGAACAAATATTCTGCGCGCGGATATTTTCACGGCACATCTTATCAACGGCGCGGCAATTTATGTCCGGTTATCTGAGTCTCACAAATAGTTGCTTAACGACATGTCCGCAAACATTCGCTCACGGCAAAATAGCGATTGGCTTGCACGGTCCGTCACGTCTCTGCTGAGAGACCTCCAGAAAATACGAATTGCGGTCCCGTGTCGATCAATCCGGAACACTTTTCACTGAAAAGTTTACTTATTTCTTCACCGCCGTTATTCGATGATTCCATCAATATCGGATCATATCCATTCGACTCCTGGCTTTTGATAATAATGTTATTGGTTATTATTAGAGGCGAAATATAAGTAGCAAGGTTAAAATCCATCGGACAAAATAACAGTTTTTTTGTTTGCTAAATAATGTCACCAGTAAAAAGCGATATTATTAATGAAGAAAAAAAGATGAAAATATGAGATTGATTTCGTGAGAAAATGGATTAAAAAAGAAATAAAGTATTGTTGAAGAAAGATATATTAAAAGTACACTTTGTACTTGAAGTTTATAATAAGATGTAGAGTAAGGTCAGTAACAGTTTTATATTTCTATCGTCCAATAAATAAAGTTAAATATACATTTTCACACTTTGGAAGGTATAATAATAATGAGATAAAGTAACTTACAGATCGACTTTTTTGAAAGCAAAACAAGTATCCCTGCGTTAATCGTAAACCACATCTGTTAATCGTAAACCCTGGTTTGATCCTTAATTCTCGTTTGCGACAGAGTAAGTTCGTAACTTGGAACACAAGAGCACTCCGCCAGATGATCTGGCCACAAGTCGGCAAAGGTGAAGCACGCGGCGTGAGACAGAGGTGAAATCCAGGCAGGAAAAGTTGTGGGACGCGATTCGAGCGAAGTCGTGACAACGCGATTCTCGGAGGAAGCACGGCTCTCGAGTCACGAGGGAGGTCTGAGTCGATTGGTCCTCGGGACGCGCCGTCACCTAAGAGTCGTCGCGAGCGCACTAACTCAGCATGGTCGAGTTGTGCGTGACCCCGCAGGCCATCCCTTCCTGTCGTCAAAGGAGCGAGGGTGGCCAATCGAGCGCGCGCCTTCCCAGGACTCAGCAGACCTCCTTGGACTGGCAGTTTAAATGCGACTATGCTCGCTCGGGTTCGGCTCAAGCGCGCAGAGCCCGAGTCGTCTCAGATCGGACGAGCTCGGGCGCGCTCGGCTCCCGTCGATATGCCCATAGACACGCTGTATATGTCTATGGATATGCCCGTGCCATGCCACGCTCGAGTAGTAGGAGTTCGGTGGTTCCTGATACGTAAAGCTCGAGGGTGGGGGCCACACGACACGGTAAGGGGGCTGGAGGTAACGGACACAAGAAAGAGATGCTCGTATGCCGCCCGCTAGGGGTGTTTTGTGTCTTATGTCATTCTTCGGCGCGAGCGCCCAATACGCGCGCGGAGACATTCGCCTTCGAGTGGCCTTTGTTTCGCCGTCATTTTTGTTGGCTCTGCTGGCGCTCGCTCTCAGGCCTTTTCACGAATAACAACAGCCTATTTTTGTTGTCATCGGACATCGTCGACCATCGACTTACTTTTACACCCCGCTTTTATACACGCCCGACAATTCATTTCTCGCTATTGCCAATCCGTTGACGTTTACATTTGAATTCTCTCTTTTGAATATATATATATATATATTATTAAGTGGCTCGTCGTTAAGCAAGTTTTATGTATGGATGAAGCTCCAGTGAGAATGGGGTGCATTTCGTTTGAGTATTTTTCTCAGTGTTCTGTACTTTTAAGATTATAGAAAAGAAGTAGATTAAGAGTTGAGTGAAACAAAGATTGGGCGTCGGAATTTTCTTCACAAGAACATCGAGGAAATAGGATAACGTGTACGAATTAAGATGATTGAGTGGAAGTACAATTGGTTTAAGGAGTATACTCTCAAGTGAGAATAACGTTTTTTGCAAGTCAAATTATAATTGTATCTTGTCAAATCAAAATATTGATTCGTTAAATAAAGTAGTTTTATTTTAAGCTTCTACTTCGTGGAATAAAAACTTAACACTTACGGAATTAAGATAACCTTTAACAGAAGTTCCTTTTTTGTAAAGAACAATGCCTCGTTGCGTTATGTAATTTAATTGGATCACTGCTTTTATAAATTATAAAAATATAATAAAAAAGCGATGCAAAAATTTTCCGAAAGATAACATACTGTAGCGATAAAGCAGTTAAAAAACTTTATCAACCATTTAATCATATAATAATCGTATTTATTTTATACACAGCTTGCTGAATATATATAGTCTTCAGAAAATTAACTCTCATAGAAAAATCAATTTCTGTTACAAAAATTGGTATTTTCTAGAAAATAAGAAATGTAGGATAAATTATGGCATAACATTAAAATGATTTATATTAATTTGAAATTATTATTCGAGTATACTATAAATTTAAAGAATATTACCAAAACTTAACTTAAATAATTAAAATACTGTTTACAAAATAAAGAAATAAATTTATTATAAAACCGGTGAAAAAACATCATTCAATATTCTTTAATTCGCTAGAGAATTACTGTAACATTATTTGCTTGTACAAGTTGTGAAGAGCACGTGTGTCACACCTAAACATATAATAATGTAACATCGATCTAGAAAAAATTACGGTACTCACATTAAAAGATTCCGAAAATAACAGTTTTATGATCTTGATGTGACCTCTAGAAATTTCTAATATAAAAATGTGAAGAAATGTATATTCAAAAAACATATATATTTATAGGAATTTGTCTTATAAAGTAGCTCGGTAAAATTTAAAAATCCGACAACATAATAATATTGCAGGAGAATGTAATTTTCCTCAAATTGATACTCAATGATTTATTTTCCTAAATTTCCGCTTGACCCACTAGTTGTAAAAATCGATTTGCCACTGTAAAATATTTGACTGAGACCCGAACAATTTTTCTACGTAATCAATTTTCTTACCATTTCCTTCATGTGCTTTCGAACGAAAGACTTGTACATGTGTCTCACTCACCTACGAAAACATATATAATTGTATGCGATCTAACACAACTGAAAACCATTTAACAAATTTCGCCGACATAAAAATTATAATTTAAGTAGTATAAAAAAGAAACAAATGGTCACGCAACCATAAAAGCCTGTTGCAAATGATTTCCCTTGACACAGATTGTTGTGCACTAATATAAAGTAAGTAGTTTCATTTCAGTAAAACCTATATTGCGTTTCTAATTTTATTTAAAGATCTAATGTACATTATCTCACTTTTTTCGAATAAAAAAGGTATCTTTGGGTGTAAAATACTTTAATAAATTATATCAGTAATGAAAAAAATAGTTAGAAATAGTAATTTAAAACACGAACATTGTTACATAACGTAATTTCTTCGGACACAAAGTGTTCAAAGTTTAGACATGTGTATATTTGTTTAAAAATATATAAATTTAAAAGTAACAAACAATTTCAAGTAAATAAAGTAGTATAATTATTAAACGTAGAAATTAATTATGTAAAGCTACAATTTTAATAAAGTTGAATAAAATCTGTTTCAAAACTGCTCATAGTAACAGAGTTTAAGTTATTAAATTTTTAAATCATAATTGTCTCTTTTCGTTTCTGAATCTAATACTAATTTTATTTATAAAAATTAAAAATGTCATTTTCGAAGAATATTATTATTAAATCTTTCGATACACAAGCTTTTTAGATTATTCCATGTAGCGCAGTTATATTTATATAGACATTTTCAAAAAGCCCAAGATTTTGCATATTTTACATATAAATAGTGAAAGGTAATCCCAGAGCTTAAATTATTGATTTATGGAAAAATATTCTAATTTGAAGTTATTTATTTTTTATACCAATTTGTTATCTCTACATATTTTTATAATTTTCTGTCATAATTGAGTATTTCTAAAAGTGTAAGGAAACACAATGTATTTCAATTGGAAATTCAATAAATAAAATTAGTTTGTACGTTTTATTTCTTGAGCCAGACATTTTTAATTAAGTAACGAAAAGAAAATAACAAATAAACGTTTTATTCCGATTTCATGAGAAGAAATATAAATATGATACACATATGATGAAATTTTACCCCTGTTTAAATGAAAACTTACTTTTGGAAAGAATGTTTTCTTTAGAAGTAAATAAATGATTCATAAGTGACGTCATTGTACATGCAAAATTGTATTTAAAGTCGATGTTACCATAGAAGTGATTCATTTGCATCAAGTTAACATTAAAAAAAAGTTGAGACTCTGCAGTGTATGTGCATACCAATTGTAATAGATATATTATTATATTAATTAATTTATATTACATTAATATGCTTATTGTAGAATCATCTTGTAATG
>JABFQD010001950.1:0-16569 GCA_022817045.1 Psix sp. ZL-2020 | reverse complement strand
CAATCCGTTGGTCGGTTACTCCTGCTACCAGTGGATTGGGAACCTGGTGGTTGTAATAACTGTTTCACATAAACCACCGTAAATTGTTGCAAATTCATGTTAATTCTCAGTTCGTAATCGCTTTTTTTTTTTTATTCACTTAATTCGTCGCAACTTTCCCGAAATCATAACCTAATGCGTTCGCGTAACGTCATATCATAATCATAAAACCCTCTTACTTCGACCCGTACGCGTTCATATCCCACTTCTGAGATTGTAGGCGTTGAAGAAAAAGGCATTTCTGGGTAGTAAAATCAAATATGCTTTATTCACAGGAGACATTGACACGTACGAGCAGCGTAACGTCTTCCGCCAGCCTGCCCGTCCTATTGATGACAGGGTAAATATGATGTTTACAAACAAAGGAACGGGTTACAAATCATATGAATGATATGACCAAGTTTCGAATTACGGGTTTAAGGAATTAAGTGATTGAATTTCCCCGGCCAGGAAACGTCGTGTCGGAAAAATCCCTCAATGACCGATGCTAAAGTGTTGTCAATTAGTTCAGTGAATCAACTCCAATACTGATTGACAACTCAAACAAGTTCCTTTTTAGTTGCGGTATACTTACGAAGGTGCATACATCTATATCATGATTACATTTCGTTAAACATAAATCCTACATTATCAAATGATATATAAAAGCTAAACAAAAAAATAGTAACTTGAAAAAGTTAATTATGTAGAACAATTATTTTTTGTCATTTCAAAGGACTTTTTAATACTTCATTGTTAAATTATCACTTTTAATGTTATGTATGTTATTATCTTTTGTCAAGAAATGTATAGGATTTCCGATTATTACTAGCATTTTCGAAAAATGTGCTACGACAATGGTTACGATAAGAAAGTTTCATATCGTAACCATGTGTTCTGCTCCAGACATCCGTAAAATAATGTAAAAATCAACATCAAGCATCACATACAGCTTGTATTCTTAAGGAGAGTTCATTGTGTTCATTTGCATATGTCAAACTGATTTTATGTTCCTGAGACCTTGTTGTAGAATATGAATCACCTATTGCGCCAACTACCCCACTATTTGAAACTTGTAGGAACTCGTTGGCTTTCTCTTGACCTCCCTCTGTGATAGCTGCGAATCGGATAATAGATAGTATTAAATCATTTAGAAATGATACTACCTGTTTCATCATTAGATGAGCTGTCGATATACAAATGTCTTTTAACCTAATACTAATGCAAAACCAAACTTTGTCACCTGCGAATCTAAAACAATTTTATTATTTCTGTTTGTTTTTATGTTCATTAAAGAAATCTAAATATAATTTTCTGTTTATAATTATTTTTATGATGTACCTTACGAAAAGCAGAATATAAGTTTCTGCACTGTGACCTGATCTTCATGATTTCCATTCAGATGAAATAGGACTGCTTTAAAATGTTTAAATCAGATAATTATATGCGTCTCTTTGCACGTCAAAGAATTCCTTAAACTAAATCGAATAATAAATTTGTTAACGAAAAAATCAAGAAATTTATCAAAAACGTTTGTGTTATTTATTGTTTTACGATTCTAGAAATGTTTAACGTTTTCAATGTATCCATAAATTTTCGATATCGCTTCTCTCACATTATTAGCCATAAACCATTCGTAAAATAAAGCTTGATTATCACTTGATAAATTGAGGAAGTCAAACATTATTTAGATTTCCTCTGCATCTGACATACTAAATTAGCTTTTGATCGTAGATAGTGAGAGTTTCTACTTTTTTGAAAACACATACGGCGAATATTTGGAGACTATAAAACTTTTCTAAACATGCATTTGATTTTCTACTTGTGAGTGTTATTAAAATGTTCCAAAACGTATATATTCAGTGATTTTCCGAACACGCGTTTGTAGGTTCTACTAGCATGTCATCTCGAAGTTATATTATGATTATTTTCCAAAAGCGCCAATTGACTACAAAAAGAAATAACACACACAAATCATAGATACGTGATAAGTTACACAAAAAAAGCTGAGGATAACGATTTAATGAAACATTATCAACACTTTTTGCATTTTTTTTTGTGGTACTATCTTAAAAGAAATTTTTTCAAAAGTAGAAAATATAAAAAAGGTTACAGTTGTGCATAAGAATCCAATTAAACTTAGTTATCCTTTTAGTAGTTATTTAAATTTTACATCTTGTCAATCTAAATTCTTATCGACCCTTATATTACCTCCTCATTTTCTAAATGTGCGATACATAAAAATATTAATTGATGAAAACATAAGATTAACAACAAAATTGCAGAAACTTGAAAAAGTACTAAAAGAAGGCGATGATAATTATTTAATGACGCACTATAAAAACATAAAACAATTTAAAATCTACAGAACATGATAATTTCGAAACAGAACTGAATAAGGAAAACATCATATTATTATATTGTAATACATTTAAACTTTTGTCCAGAAGATCATCTGACACTCTTATTTATCAGTTTCGTGTGGAAAATTATGACACGAGTTAATGAAATATATTACAGAAGAGAAATCAAGTTGTGCTTATGTTTATCATTACTATTTCAACAAGTTTCAAAACAATAAAATACCAACAACTTATATTATAAATAAGTTTAGAAGAATGTGATACATAAATTGGTCCAAAGAAAAACGCAAGACCCTAATTCAGTCGAAATTTTACCATTTTTGAACCCATTCTATCTTCCCTAATTTTCATCAGAAATGGTTCTTTTTTGACCAAATTGAAGCTTCAAATCTCATCTTTAAGAATGTCATAAAAAAAAGTTATGAAAAAATAGGTACAATTAGTGTGAACAACTTGTAAATGAAAAAAATCGATATTTTTTATCTAGGATTATGAAACTTTATCATTTTTGAACAAAATGAAAAAAAATTTGTTTTTCGATGAAAAATGGCAAAGTTATGGCCAATCAAAAATCGTGCTGTATTTTCATACTTTCTTCAGTGTTTTTGAGAAAAATCATACAATCTTAAATAAACACGAATTTAAATAACGCAGAATAAGTTTGGCATATCAATAGCGTGACTTTAACATGGATATGACATGATCAATATACGGTCATGACATGGCAACGACATAGCAAGGCAGAGTAGAGGTATGGTAATGGCCAAGCAATGATATAGCGATGACTTGCTATGGCATGGAAATGGCATAGCATTTACATAAATGTCACATGGCAAAAGTCATAGTTTTAGGTCATATTAGGTCTATTAGGACCATTATCAGAAGATACTGTATCATTGTATAACCTAAATTTAAATGATTTCTCTAATTTTAATTGTATTATCAATAAGCCTTATGATCCTACTTTTACTAGAGCATTAGTAAGTAGTGAAGAGTTAACATTATCAAAGGTACATTATTATCGCTTGTACAATAGTTACAGCAAAGGTACTATACAGCTAAAGTATACTGATTATCAAAGCAGGATCTCGCATTGAGCAAACCAAATTGATAAGAAGAAGATATAAGCTCTCATTCAAATCAGAGATAAAAAAGCTATGAACCAGAACTACAAGGTGATTTAGGTATAAGCAAAATCCGGCATTCTGACTATTCTTCTGAAAAAATTTCCGATGAAATCAATTTATTATCGACAGTGAATATTAGTTTCACATATTTCGATGGAAGTTTGTCAATAATCTCATACGTAACGGGATCCGATGAAAAGTCGAATTTTTTCGGTATAAAATATTAAGAAGCTATAACTTCATTAATTTTGAATCTCAGGAAGAAATCAATAGTAAAATCATAAGTAATACATGCTTTTTTCTTTTTTTGAAAAGCGTTTTTAATTTCAACAGAGCAGAAGCTTTCAAAAACATTTTTACGCTAAGCACAATGTTTCTTGCAAACGATAGTGGCAAGTCTTTTTTTATTTCTTTTTAAATAAGAATTTTTCCCGTATGAGGAACATAAAAATGATAAAAATGAAGCGTATTTTTTATTAATCGTTGCAAATAATACATATCATAATTTTTGTGATATAGCCCGGATCGTACCACTTACTTATGTAAACCAAATGACTCATTCGTGCAAATAAAATTGTATTTGAGACTAACCATCCGCCTGGTATACTTGGAATGCATGGCTAATCCAAGTCAAGTTTAAAAAAGTTAATTTGAACTTGTTTTATCAAAAAAAATAAGTGAATGTAGAAGTGGGGATGTCCAATGCGGTACAACAGACTCGTTGTCAAAAAGTAAAAACTTAGTGCCCGTACTCTTGTCCTTAAGACACCGACCAAATCTGACATATATTTGAACGATTAAATGAACTTACCTGTGAAGTTTAACCATAATTATATATAGAGTATCATTCGAAGCGATTATAGATATATTGTAGTACCGCTACTTCACACCTGATGTCGTCACAAGTTTTTAGAGTATAAAAATCGTGGCAGTTGGCCTAACCGTCGTTCCTTCTACCGCATATAGTTTACAGTATGAATGAATATACGAAAAAGAGAAAACTCTAATCACGGGATGGGTATGGAAAAAAAATTTTCATGGGAAAGTAAGTATAAGTTCGTTTAATCGTTCAATTATATTACGAGTCTCGTTCTCGCGATTATAAATATATTGTAGATGTTCAGAGAATCTCAAGTGTTGTTTTTTTATTTTTTTTTTCTTTTTTTTTATTTCAAAAATATTATAATATATTTTTCATTTTATAATTCTTTTCTTAAAATTAACAAATCACAAAACGGTTCAATGTCTCATTAATACTGTTGTATAGTCTTCTTCAACCTGCATAATTTGTCTTTGGTAATATTTAGCAAAAATCGAAGAGGTCTGAGACCAGCTTGCAGTATTTTTCAGTTTTTCTTGACGTTGACAAACTGTAACTTATGACCACTAATCGTACTCGGTATAAAATCGCTATTTGTTAATGACTGCCAATATTTATAAAACAAACGTTAACGTCCCGCTACCATTACCTTTACTCTATCTTTGGTGCTTGATATTTTGATGAACTCTGTTTCGTTGTTTTTGGCCGTGGAGCACTTCTGTTGTATTGACGAAGCGGGCTGCGGTCGTCGTTCCGGTAATGCTTGAATCTCAGGGCCCCGTAAGGCTTGTTTGTCTCGTATGCCTGCCTGTAATGACCCTGGTTTTTTTGAAGACAAGCTTTGGTCGTTTTCCAACTTGGTTACCTATTTTTGCGACTTGTGCTGGCCCAAGTACTCCTTTCCAACTTTTTCGATTGTTTTTGCTGACTTTAGCTTTTCCTTCAAACTAGTATTAAACAACATTGAATCCCACTCAGTTTTCTTCAGCACCTCTTTGTACTTTTTATCAATTATTTTCGGTAGAATGAAGGCACGTCTATAAGACAACTGCTGAAAATGTACATCAGATAACAACTTTCCTACGTCACTGATTTGTTTCAATAGTACCATTGCGTCAATTTCACCGTTTCATCAGTCTAATGCTTATCTCTCGTTTTGTCTACCGATTTTTGACAAAATTTACGGATTTAATTCGGGGGCTTCCATGAAGCAGTCCCGGATTTTTGTATCATACTCACTTAAAAGTTGATGCATAAAGGTATTCCAAAAGAATACCTTTATGCATCCAAAAATTCCACCTTTTGGCAATACTCTTGTTAATAGAGAAAGTCTTTTTCTTTTCTAATTCTGGGATAATACCCAGTATTTTCCTTGTGTCTTCGTCTAACTGATCGTCTGCATCAAGTTCTTTCTCTTTAACCTCTTTTCCGGTAGAGTCGTTCTCACCACCTGATTCTGACTCAGTATCTGTTCCGCTGAAGTTTTTTAACCTTCTTTTGCAGCTCTCTTAAAGATTAATCATCCAATTTTCGTTTATCACCCATCTTTGTAGAAAAAACAGTTTAAATAAAAAACTTTTTATTCAAAATAATATACTCTTACATGTGACGCTATTCGGCACAAAAAACGTTATGAGACAGGAGAGCTGACAGTTAGGCCAACTGCCACGATTTTTACACTCTAAAAACTTGTGACGACATCAGGTGTGATGTAGCGGTACTAAAATATATCTATAATCGCGAGAACGAGACTCGTAATATAATAAAAAATTACACACTATAATCTCCTCACGCACTCATTCTTATCATTTTCTTCTTTTTTAAAATTTAAAGTGTGGGTCAGTATTTCTTATACCTTCAAAATCCTTTAACCTAAAGTTCATAAGCAAAACATCTTGTAGCTCCAATTATTTTTTTATTAGGTTCCTCATTTGCATTCGCTTTATAAAGAAACCATTGTTTAATTAAATTGATTCAATTATATGATACAAAACAAGGTTGTTACGTAAATCTTTTTCGTGAGATAGATCTTTTTCGTAAGATTTTGTGTCGTAAAGACACAAAATCTGTCTTTTGTAACTTAGTAGTCTTCATTCCACCATAGGTTTTGTAGAATATTCATGTTTCCTGTGTAAATTATTTTGTTGGAATCAGAGACTCTGGTTACTACTCTATTTAGTAATTTTTCCAATAGAGTATTCAATCGGCTGCGAAGTTTAGATTTAAATCTCTATTATCATATTCTTATTCATAATTATATAATAAATCAATAATGCGAAATTTCTGACAACGGCCGATAGAAGACTAACAGTAGAATCAAACTTGTACAATTCAAACAGAAAATTATTTAAATTTTTGTAGTAACACGATGATGCAAATTAGTTACTGAGATCGCTCAATTTTTAATTTTTCAACGATGGCGCTGAGTGATGCGTGGGCTCAAGCTAGGAAATGCCAAGTGGAACGCTAGGAGTGAGTGTGGCTCTTGTAAAGAGGCTCTCGGTGTAAATTTAGGATACCCATAAACGGGTTTTCGCATGTTTAGAAAGAATAGATGGAGATGAATGAATATCTACCAACCTCAAGCATAGCAGCCGGAGTCCAACATTGCATCACGTGGAACGTGACCAAGGATGAATTCCTTACCAAATTAGGTAAAATACCGATCAAAATTCGAAGAAAAATTAACTTTCGTAAAGAGCAGGTACGGGGCCGGATCTTGAATGAATAGTTGGATAGCTAGAGACGACTCTGGTCAAAACGTATGAAAACAATTACCCACTTACCACCAAAATCAGTCCTATGGTGAAATGCACACTTGGATAGATTAAGACGGAAAACGAGGAAAACCTTCAACAAGACTAGGAAAAAAAAGTCAGCCTGAGAATTGGTATACTTATAGGAACATTCTAAAAACCTTCAGAAAAGGAGTAGATGAACTGGAGAGGAAGGCTTGGCGGCAATTCTGTTCGATTGTAGAGCAGTAACAGCTACGTTGTCCAAGATCCTCGCCAAGGATAACGACGCCACGCTGAGACAACTGAAAATCAACTCAGGTAATTTTCAAAAGACCGGAGAAGAAACCCTGAATCTTTTGCTCTGGAAGAACTTTCCTGATATGGAAATAGGAAACGAGCCATCGTTTCTTATCGACTGTCTGGAAGATAGCTGCACTGATACTCACGCCAAAGAAGGTTGAATAGACAATCGACAGCTTTGTCCCTTGCAAGCTCCTGAAGCCAGACGTTATTTTTCCTAAAATACTACAAGAAGGTTTTACATCAAGTCTGGAAGCAATAACCAAAAATTTTAAGAGACCGATTACAATTGGTTATATACTCAGTTGTTTGGAATTACTAGTCGCAGAACAAAAAATGAATTGTTCAATTTTAAAATAAATCAATATTAATTGAATTCACGAGATTTTAATAACTAACTGATATAAATTTTTCCACTTTCCCACTCCTTTTTTCGGTCCCCGCGACGCTCAAGACAGGCTGCACATTCGAGATGCGCATTGGTATGGCTCGCTTGAGCATTTGCCTGCAGCGGCTGTCAAAATTAGTGCCTTTTTTGAATCTTCGCAGCGCCGGCGGTATTTTTCCTCGCTGTTTCAAACTACATGAGATTCGAGTTTTAACAAACTCGCTATCTTGGGTAATTTGGGTCGTCTTACAAGGCCTTATTCTTTTCCGACCTTAACCCCACCTTAAGGAGATTGAGAATCATTTTAATATTTTATCATTCAACCGGTCAAATACAATCTTCCACGTTCGTTAATTAGTTGAACTTTGAAAATATATTTAATTTGCAAAACGATCGTGCGGTTTGTTTTGATTTTGTCTGTCTTTGCGACCGGTGTATTGCTGCACCGGTCGGATATAGGATCTTCTCAAACTCGTAGACTGAGTTAAATTTCAAACATAATTTTAGAGCATTTTCTCCGTTACTGCTTTTATCTGTTACTTGTATTACCAGCGCGTCATCTGATTCTAATTTCGGAATTTCAGGTTAAATTAATGCAACACTTATAGTATCTAAGTTATCAGGCCACAGTTTCTTAAATGGTGTGAGCCCATATCTTTGCTCCTAAAAACAACACTAATTGCACGATCACCATTAGAAGACAGCACTTACTGGACTTCAATTGAGGATAGACGTCACAGTTGTTTCTCAAACCTGTATAGGCAGGGTTGTGTCGATTTAGTTTAGTTGATCATCAAGTTCTCTGTCTTATCATCTATCTTTGGCAGATGATAAGACAGATACGCATACAGCTGTGAGGACCAGCCTCGCTGTTCTTGTACATATTCAAAAGGATCTGTGGACATGTACTTGCTATTGTTTTCAATACTTTGGCTGAGATTCTATCTAGCCCTAATGCTTACCTGTTTTTGAAGGAGATGGTTGCCGTCATCAATTCCTTATCAGTGAAAAGAAAAATATCTTCCGACTTTACGTTTTGTGCCTCCGAAGTTCTCTCCGGATAATAAGGACAAATTTTTTACGCTATCTCGTTCATAGTCTAGGAGTCTACAGTCGAACTGATCAGGCCGCCCAGTTTCTTTATAACAATCTTGAAACTAAGGCCCCAAGCATCGTTAGTGATATCTACGATGATAGCTCACCATTTGCTTAATTTACTCCTTTTATTGCAGCTCGAAGCCTATAAGTGATGTCGGTGATTGTCACCTGATATCCGGGTCTTAAAAACGTTGATGTGAATTCAATGTTTGCTACCATCATCGCAATTCTAGAGGCCAAGGTATTGACGACACTGAACCACGAACAAATAAGTCGAAAACTTCCGATTTTAAACAGCTCATATTAAAATATATAAATTATTTGATTAGTTTTTATGTATTTATCAGATTGTGGTGGTCAGACAACTAATCAACACATTCTGAACATATTATGACGCTTATTCGATACACACGCTCGCTGCACGACACAACTCTTATTCTATCTATTCATAAAAAAGGTGAGACCTCTTATAGTTTTTAAAAGATATTATTTTTCAACTCATCAGTACATTAAAAACTTTACTTTACTGGCAGCACAAAAGATAAAATATAATCATAATAGTTTCGGCTAAACCTAATAAACACTTGGTCCTCCGAGTGTTTATGGTTAATACAAAATCACATAATATCACGCAGCATTCACATTTGAGTGCTCCTGAACCTTAAAACTTAATTTTAGATACATTTTCTTATTTCAATTTGAATTATTCTTTACAAACCTAACTTTCTTCAATCCAATGTAACGGTACAAAATTAAAAAAAAGAAGAAACAAAATTTGATTTGACATAAAATAGTGCAATCGGTTCAGTTAGCTACACTGTTTAGATAAATTTCCCACAGCTCCGTAATTATAGCACTTTAGCACTTCAGTCGAAGCATCCGTGCTTGGCTTGATGTTTTTCGTCGTAGTCGGACCTGTCGTTGATGATATCAGCTTGGTTAATATACGTGCCCTCATCCGTACATAAGAGTGCAAGCTCTTATGATCCTTTAACACCCGTCCGAAGGTTAGCAGATCGCTAAGCAACTCGTCATCATAGTACCGGATACGTACGTACTACGCCATGTCCCGTGATTGTAGACCTGCCGTGGACTATTCAATCGTTTCCTTCATAGTTAGTCTCAACCGCTGGCATAACCTTACCTAACAAGAGCAAAAAAATTAAGGTCTCGTAGAATACCATCTTTCGTAACTTCATAGCCTCCTAAACATAAAATAGATCGTACCGTATTACAAAGGATTTGTATGAGTTGCTCTGTAAAGCTTCCCTGAAACAGATAGATTCGGGACGACTGTGAAACCATTTGCGTGCTGCTTCCACCAAATGGCTATGCGCCGCTTCTTGGCTTCTTGAAATGAAGCTTCACTGTTGAAATCCCCAATAGCCTTAGACAGATCGGGCATAAAGTGAAAGTTAATTGTCTCATTTTTTAGGTTTTGTTGTTGCGTGCATTTTTATTCATTTGCAACACATAAATCGTCGATTGAAGTATGAACATCACCTCTTGGAGCATTAGATTCGACGAGCGTACTGACTGAATAGTCGCTGCGCTCTTACAAGATACAAAGGTTCACTCAAGTTATTAATTCAAAATGTATTCGATTATAGTCTTTGATTCATCAAATCGTTCATGCATACCCGTTTATTATTTAGGTGCGAGTTCTGGTTTGTCGGAACTTGAACTCCCAACTGTTGTGTATTTTATATACCGTGGTGGTCAATGTAGTGACGATTATTATAATTGCTACAGACGATGTAGTTATGCAAATACCGCCCTCCTTCTCTAGCACCGGTGATAATATACCAATTTCGCTGAACAAGTTAGGGCGTCTCAAGAAGGAAGAATTCCACAACGGATGTTAAGGATTTGAATTTCGATGTTCATGAAATGATACATCCATTCGGCCGCACAAGTCGGTTAAGTCATCTTGAGGTGACAATTTATGGACAGGCTAACTCCGCTCATGGACATGTAACCGCTCTCTGCTAGACCAGTCAGAGATTTATTGCCTGCGTGTGCATTTCTCCTTTGCAGCGTTACCAAAATGTCGACGAAAAGGAAAGCAAAACAAAATATATATACGATTTGCATTTACGCACTAAGACACAATGTGTCTCTCCAATTGAGGACAGTGTGAAGTAACATTACTTCTCTACCTACTCTTGAAGTAACATTTGATTAATTTGTATGTTGGTTTGTTAGATGGTGGCGATCTGACAACACATCAACACAATGATTCAAAACAAACAAAACCGCTATGATAAATCCCGCCGTGCCACAAAAAGCGAAAAACTCACGGCCACGACCGTCTTGATTTCTAATTTTTAGACTCGCGACCACAACTGGCGACGAAATTCATTGATATTAAATATCTGAATAACAAAGGTGAAAAAGGGGACATATGAAAGGTGATAGCCGAATATAACCCTCAGTGAAGGATAGCATTTACAAGAATGACTCGGCAATAACATTTTTAAATCTTCATCAGTCATATATGCTAGCCTAGTTGCAGTGCCTAAAAACTGTGAAATCATCTCGTCTATGTATCAACTTCCGTAAATTAAATGTTATTTAAAAGACCGTTATCTATCATTGATGATCTATTTCATCCTTTGAAGGGATTTAGATATTATAAGATTACATAAGCGTACTTTTTTTTTAAATATACGTCGAGAAGACAAGTAGTTGATGGTTTACCTCCCTGAAAACTTGTATCAGTTTCTAAAGATTCCGCTTGGCCTGTAAAATTCTCCTGCTGTTTTCCAGCAACTTGTTAACGTGGTCTTTCGTGAACTAATTAAAGATGTCACCGTATTGATATATATGGACAATCAAATTGTACCCTCAAGAGATTGCGGAGAAGGAATTGCCAGACTGACACAGATTTTGAAATTGATCGAAAATGCTGGCCTGAAGATAAAGTAGAAAAAATGTACTTTTTTACAAATAAAAGTGAAATTCCTAGGCAATGTAATTAAAACTGGTATTATTTCTCCAACAATTTTTAAAATTAAAACTATTTCTAATTTTCTAGAACGGCAGAATGTTAGACATATCCAAAACTTTTTGGGTTTAGTACTGTAGGGGCGGAAAGAAACTAATTTGTCAGGATATTAACATTATCTAAATTTTATTGAAGAGATATATAGAATAACAGTAAGAACATAACTGAGACTTTTTTTTGCGTTAGGGAGCTGCTTATATCTACTAATTTAATAAAGACGTGTATGACGGTTACATTTTTTTAGGAAAGTTTATCATCTGCGAAGCATCTTTAAAAATGGCGAATCGCGGAAAAGAGTACGCGAGAAGATCACAAAGAATATCCTTCGTAACGCCAACAGTCGAGACAAAGTAAAAGTGGTAATATTTCGGGAAATTTAACTGACAATGTCACGTCAATGTTAAGGGGTAAAGCAACATCCGCTTCGTATAAAAAGGAATCAAATGCAATAACCGTTAAAGTATACAGATTGGAAATATGACTTATATACAATCCTACAATACTTTCGAAAATTTATTCGAAAGTATTAATTTATACAAAATTCGTGTCAGGCAGTGTCAGGAATCAGTATTTGAACAAAGAAAATCGAAATTAGTAACAGAACTAATATTAACATTATATCGCCCTGAAGCCGAAACGGAAACCTATACCGACAGCTTGTAATTTAAACTCGGTGTTAATCCAGAAATGGAAAAATATATCCAACGCAAGTCGAAAAATTTCCCAAGATGAGCAAAACTAAACAAGCTACGAACTTAAGGTACTAACAATTATAAAGGTCCTAAAAAAGCTCAAAGTATAACTAATAGAAATACGTTTCATTATCGTTGCTGACTGCAAAGCCTTTGCGTTACCAATATAGAGGAGGAACTTGTATATTCGAGTGACTCGTTGAGCACTATAGATAAAAGAATACAAATGTAGCATTATACACCGAACGAGTAAGATGATAGCCCACGTCGACGCTATAAATCGAAATGCAGTATCAAATGTCATGATGATTGACAACAATGTAGAAGGAATGTAATCATAAAATAAAGGTGTAGAAGTAAAGAAATGAAAAAGAAAAGAGGAAAAATCGTCGAGGTGTATAGTACACAATAAACTATTGTATCTTCATTGTAATGGATGCACTTTGTAACTGTGTATGGCCTGATGCCACAAAAACCATACGTACAGCAGATATTGTGGGCCGAATCTAACAACAAACTGCGATTTTTGGGATTATTTCACACAAAAGTAATGCATTCACCTTTGAGGAATCTCGGTGACTACGGAGATCAAGGAATTTAGCATTACCTTGTTACGGCTAAAATTCCTAAAGGCAATGGTTTGCTAGAGCGTGTGAATCACTCAATTATAACTGTTTTCAAAATTATTGATAGAAAAACCATATCAGTGGTACTGACATTCAAATTTGATTTTACGATACTCAAATTTGACTATGCATCGTAATAATGGTACATCGCCGTTCAAGCTACTTTTCAAAGTTTCTCTGAGACTGAAAATGTCTTTTAACAAAATGTAACATTTATTTTTATACTTTAAATTATAGTATGTTTCAATATGAAAAATATTGATTCTCGAACCCTGCATAAGTTACGAACGTTATGCAAATCAAATTCTCATAAGTTACCACTGGAGGAGAAACAACATTACCTCTACAACCGTTTTCATTGACGTCAATGAAATACTGACTACGCAAGTACGCAATATTCAGCAATTTTTATACAAAAATACATGAATGTATGTTTTATAAAGAAAATGATTTAAAAACACATATGTTTAAAATAAATTAATATTACTGTATTATTTCAAAAACAATAATAAATAAACGATACAATAAAAATAAACGATAATTCTACGTGAATTTATAAAAGTAAAATTTGTACGAAATTAAAATTTAATAAAATATGAATTTCAATTTAAAATAGTAATAAAAAACATATTATTAAAAAATATAAACAGTAACAATCCTGAAACGATTTTTTTCAAATTAACTTCTAATATTTGCATGAATAATTATATATATTCATTTAATTTATTTAAAAATGTTAAACAATTTTAAATACAAATTAATTGTATAATCATAACACTATATCAGTAAAGGAATATGTTTAAATGTATGAATCTAATTTTAAATACATTAATAATTTCTAAATTGTTTACCCTACTAAAAGGGAACGAACATTACTTTGACTTCCTCTAAATAAATTTCAAGAAATGAAATCAAGTTTAAGTCTAAAAAAATCTCATGATATTGAGCAACCAACAGTCGGTAATCTGTCGACAAGTACTAAATTCAACTTGTATAAGCAACGCCACCTTTAGCATGCATCTATTTATTCGTTATGTTTCAGACTGAGCAGTGGTATTGGTAATCGAACGGATCAGCTGTGTAATAATGTAGACTTTGTCATATGTTGAACAATATTCGTCAATACATGATTAATAAGTGAAGTGCTTTAAACGATTGTACTGTTCGCTGCTACTGACTGTCTCGTTAAATTCACGCTCGGTTCTCGCTAGCAGGCCAGTAGACCGACTCGTCAAGCTGCGTCGAGTCGATTTAGGCCCGCGACCGAGAGTGTAACAGTGCAACAACGGCCACTGACAACAACACATCCCTCTCGCCATGTTAGATTTCATAATATTATCCATGATTGCGTGTTAATCTGCTAAATCGCATCCTCGTGCGACACTCTCGGCACTAACAATTACCATATAACTCCTCCAAACTGGATAAATTACCTGAGTATCTCCGCGATACCGTGGACTGGTTTATGGGGTAAGTAATAAACGAAAAAAAATAAAAAATTCATGACTTATTTTTCTTAACAAATAAGTAAAAACTGAAATTCCTTGATTTCAATAAAGCGATTCTTTTATCTCTCTGCTGTCTGGTCATTGGATTTTAGATAATACGTAACATCCAATTATGTATATCTTTCTACAAAATATATAACCGCACTAAAATCATCGATGACGTAATTGCGGGAGAAATTTAGAATTTAAGAAGTAAGAATTTCTTTTCACTCAACTCTATTTCAACTCCTCGTTTTCTATTCGTTGATAATAACTTAATTACTGTTCACTTGTTTCTCTCTCAATAAATTTGATACCAAATTAGATGAGTCATTTATTTTGACAGTTTTCGGACGACCTAATTTAATGATAAAAAAAAGCATATTAAAATATTAATTGGCCGCGCGCTATTTCGCGTGCTTGTAAATAGAGCAACACTTGTCGAAGAGGGGAAAATAATTTTATCTCGTGTCAAAATAATGAGCTATTCGTTTTGACATTAACAATGATATACATGAAACAAGTGTGACGAAACGAGTAGAAAATCAATACTCGAGTGACTACACGTGCTGTTGTTTGTTTGCAGAAAAGCTCGTCGAAAAGAAAAGGATGCGGGAACTACGGAGGATCCGAAACTCTACCTCGAAGAGGCGGCGCTCGAGAGACAGCTGCCGGAACTAGACCTCAAAGTCCTCGTCGACTTGCCCCCGGGTCTCGACTATAACGAATGGCTAGCCTCGCACACACTTGCACTTTTTGATCACATCAATCTAGTTTATGGCACTATATCCGAATTCTGTACAATGACAGGTTGTCCTGATATGACAGGACCTGGCTTAAGGTATATCATTATTTATGCTCCATTTTTTGAGGAAAAAATTCATACAGAAACAATCATTTTGTTCCAAAAAATATAAAATTAACTTGAAGAAATAAAATTGTGATAATAATATACTGATTTATTTCTATTCATCATGAAAGTATAAGTTTTTTTTGTCTTAAACTTTATTACTTCAAGTCAGTCGGAGTTCCAATCGATTATGTAAAAATAGCATAACAGATTTTCAAGATAGAATTGTATAAAACTATTATTACGACTTATCTTTATTTGTTGTATAAACAGGACATATTTATGGTTTGATGAAAAAGGCAAGAAAACCAGAGTAGCAGCGCCCCAGTACATAGATTATGTTATGACATTTACCCAGCGTACTGTCAGCGACGAAACCGTATTTCCAACTAAATATGGTGAGTTTCAACTAGTTCAATGATTTGTATTTACCACATGACATTATTTAAAGATATCAAGAAATCATGTTGGTCATTAACTTATATCAATAATGTGAACTCTTCAATGTCATAGATATGGCAAAATATAAAAAGAGTGGATTTCAATTCAAAATAATCACTGAAATAATGATTTGAATTTATTTTATTGAAAAAATGGAAGCTATTTATTAACAACATGCTATTTATGTTTTAAGAATTTATAATAGAATTTAGAGTAACTGAACTATTTATATCTAATTCGGTTATGACCGACAGTTTTATTATTATGGCATAAATTGGCTTTTTTCTACAATGCAGCTAGTAAACTACGCTATTTTTGCAATCTTACATACACGTTTAAGGTCACATTGTAATATCATACATCTAAAACTCTACACTGAAACATTATATATTTGTTTCGCAGAAAGATAATTAAAATGAATAACAATCAAACCTTTTTTCACTCTTTCTTCAACAAATATTAAATTTCATACATTGTTGTACCGTTATTCTTCTATAAAAAACTAAATTATAATTAATTTGATGAAAATTTAATGCAACAAAGAAACATCAAATTATGACAAAATAAAGTAAAAAATCAATATTACTTCATTTTTAGTTAGTTTATACTATAAT
>JABFQD010001949.1:0-16572 GCA_022817045.1 Psix sp. ZL-2020 | reverse complement strand
TTTCATACTTCCCGTTTATTTATACATTTACAGTAATGCTAACTACAAATTTTCCGAATGCGTAAATATTTAATATAATTTGCTTAGAAATGTTTTCATTGCTACTTACCATCATAAATAATTATTCATTTTGTATAAATATATATTAATTGCTAATATAAAAGAACCGGTAACATATGATTAAAATGAGATGTACAAATAACATACATTTTGAGAAAAGTAATTATAAATACACGAAATGACAACCAAAACTTATTTTTATATATTTTTTTTGTACTATTTTTTTACAATTATTTATATAAACATAATCACATACACATATCTGATAAAAAAATTATATCAATCTTGAAACGTCATTAATGATCATTTTTATTCAAGTTCCCTTATTGGCAATACATACAATATTAATCAAACACATGAGCAAATGGGAACATATATGATATATATATATACATGTAAAGGAACTATGTTTAAATAATAAACTATTTTGCTGCATCGACGTTTCAAAATATTAATTATTTTACCATTATATATGTTGATATAAAAATCAAAATTTGTTTAAAAAATTTGTAACTTTTAACTTTTATAATAAATTTTAGCAAACTTTGGTTTTCTATGTCCATATATCTGATAATGAAATAATAAATATTTTGAAATGTCAGTTCAGAAATACTTAATCACACAAAGTTCCTTTACATTGGCAATTGCTTTATATATATAGAACTAAAATAATAGTAACATTTATGAATTACTATATTTACAATTATCATTTTTATTATTATCCATACAGAATAACACTATAACAAAAAATCAGGATATTCCCTGCCGTGTAAAAATGATGATCTGGACGAAGTTAAATTATACATACGAATTCGACGGGATAAAGGAACCTCCTTAAAAATGAAATACTGATCAATAAAGGCTTGTTTCAGTGTTATCGGACAGAACGATCGGGCGCATGGCAAAGGAAATACTTGAATAGACGTTCATCTCCGCAAATATGCATATATACGTGAACAAATATATTCAGCCGGGGCGCAGATGCGAGTGTATAAAGGCGATGTATACGTGGGGAGCAAAGAACAATTTATATTTTAATCGGACGCGCCTCGGCGACTCACTCGGCAGCTTTATCTGTCGGATGATGGGCGATGCTCGGCTTGTTCCATCTGCACATCCATCTCAACGTCCCGAGACGTGGATGTTCGAAGGAAAACCAACGCCCGCTTTACTCAAGCGGAAAAGCACGCTTCGAGGGCGTCCAAACAGACGTTGCCTGTCATCTGAATATGATGGCTATCCATTTGCACGTCCGGGCTACATCGTTTAAACGATATTCGTCCCGTTCGATTTGTGGTTCATATCGATCAGATTGTCAAACCCATGTTCTCCGTTAAGTGATGAATAATGCGATCCAAAATGAAATTCGACTAATGTCTGTTATTGTTTTCAGCAAACAATATGTTGTTTCTCTGCAAATAAGGTTCTGCGAACAAGCATCAGGTATTCGCATGCGATTCATAATTGGCGTCGCTTTGCCATCCGATGGAATGCTAGAAAAAAATTGTGCTGATTTTCGAAAAACGAAACTAGAAGTTATAGACAAAGTGCTTGGTCTATGTGTCACGGAAGAGCTGTGACCTTCGAACTGCCAAGGCAATAATTTGAAAACAATTCAGAATAATGATTTCGATTTATTTTGAATCGATTATTCAAATTTGCTTTTTACAAGAAGCAATAAAAAAAGTCGTCAGAAAGCGCATAATTTGTTAAACTTCGGCTTTTAAAAAAAAATTTTGGCTCCACTCTTTGGATCGATGTAATTCTTTTACCGAAAACAACCATTTCAAAAATAAAACTTTTCATTTTTGAACTACTTTTGAGTTAGCGTTGATATATCTTTTTAAATATTTTAATTTTAAAGTAAAGTTTCTTTTTATATTCAATGTTCATTATTATAAGAATGTTTCAAATAATAAACAAAAAATAATAACTGGATTTGTCAAAGAAAATATTTTTTATAAAATATAAAATCTAATTAATGAAAGAAACTTTATTTCAATGCATTTTACATTATATATACATATTGAAATATCGTGTCACTGTGAATCTAAATATTACGTAAAGCGAAGCAGGAGCAATCATCGAGGTCTCAGCAGTTTCCTTTCTTTGACAAACGAATCAAATTGTACGCTATTTTTGCGATTACCAATGACTTAAATGCTCCAAAGCAAATCACGTGGCAGACCACGCGATCAGGTTGGCGTTGGGTGGCAATCTACCCCTGCGCAATAGCAACACGTGGAACATGCCAGTCAGCTTGTCGAGTGTTTCAGTACACATTTTAAGGGGCCGCCAGTCAGAAATACAATAAGAACAAACATATTTCCAGATCAATACCATTTATTTCCATTTATAATCTAGAATACATTATTACCGACATTATAATTTCAATAAAATTTATTAATTTTTCCACTACTTAATTGATTTTTAGAGTTTTTATTTTGAAAAAAAAAATTTTGATATATTTTATTTTATCATAATACCCTTATAAAAATAATTTCACTTAACATATAATATCATAATTTTTATTTTTTATACATAGAAAAAAATGCTTATAGATCTGATTCACATGGTATTGATTAGGAAGTCTCATCTAATCAGATCAATCCTACAATCGTCTTTTAGGATATACATATTAAATTGAAGATCTTATATAGTAATAGGTTAACTGGAAAATGATAAAGATTGTTAATTATTATAGAAAATAATATTAATTTCGAGTCGATTTTTGAAAACAAATTGGACAGAAATGTATACATCTATTTAAATTTAGTTAGAATACCTTGAAAAATTAAATTCAGGTCGGAAGCCAAGGAATACCCGACGTAACGCATTTCATTTAACAAAGAATAATGGAAAATATGTCAAAATAAATATTTCAGTAATAATATTTGCACCCTATAAAAACAATGCTCCTCTGTCTTATACATTTTGATTTTAATAAACAATTTCTAAAATGATACAAGTTTTTCTAAAAAATATATATTAAAAAAAAAACAAATTATTCGAGGAAATAAAAATTGTTTCTATTACTCGATTATATTTACAATTTGAAATTTAAATTCTTATAATGTTTTTCTTCTGGATATGAATTATCAAATTAAGATACTTCCATTTTCATTTATACAAATTTAATTTATTAGAGCTGAAAAGTGAATTTTTAAAGAAATCATCATTTTAATTAATCATATACATGATTTTATATAATATTCTGTGTTATGATATTTTTTTTTATATATCGGGTAAGTAAATTTGGATAGTGTTAAAGTTCGCGTATATACTAATATTGAAAATGTATTTTTCCATAGCGCGGAACTAAGGTTTAATTGAGTCGGAAAAATATGTCCGAATAACACAATTATCGCCATTGCAGACAATACCAGCAAACGTTTGCGTTCCCCGGACGCAACTAGCATCAGTGTTGCGTAACCTCCGACTCATTCAATCGCGATTCATGAATGCCAGTCGCTCGGTCGCCTCTATTGGATAGTTTTGTATAAACCTGGAAACACGCGTAACCCCATTAGGCTGCTATGAGAAGCAATTGTCTCGCTAAGCAAGGAAAAGGACGGAGGAAAAAACATTTTTATCGCTGCACGTTTACACGTGTGGAATCCGAGGGAGGATGTATAAAAATGTCAAAGTTACCGATTATTTCGAGATTCCGTTTGAAAAGTCTCCTCTTTCTTAACGCAATCAATATTTGTTTATTATGCGCTTGCGTGATGTTTTAAGAATGAATCGAATCTAAAACTATTGGCGGAGAAATATATGTGCTCATAAAAATGTCCAACTGCAGTCCAGTTACATAAGAATATCTTTTTTAGAGCTACATCGCATGTTTCCGAAATGCTTTTGACGGACAAATATAGAAAATTCGTATCACTTTGCGCGCGGGAGATGCACGCGCGTTTGCACGTGATTTGCAACCGAACGCGGGCTCGGAATCGACCAGTTCGTCCTCGACCGATACCTGCGAGCAGAAAAAGTGTACAGTGAAATCATAGATCACATTGCGTCCACCCGCTTATAGATGCAGTCAATCAGATCCTTTACACTTGTCAAATAGGACTCAAAGTTAAGCGTGCAAGCCTGGACATCAATTGAATTTTTTTATTTAATTAGCGCGGAAAAATATTTTTGATTAGATTTTGTTTAACGGAAATAACTTTTATTTATAGTGATGTAAAGAAGTATTGAAAAAATAACGAACACAGAAGGCTGCAATTGAAAAAATGTTTTGCAAGCTTTGCGTTACTACTTGACCTTTATGAGATAAATAAACCGAGTGAATGACATACGATAATCAAATCTTCTATTTTAAAAATTATTTACCAAGCAGATGGAATTTGATAATTCTTAAATAATAAAAATACACAATAACTAAGTATAATGTAAAATAATGATTATCAACGAAGTACTATTTCATGAGATTTTTAGTGACATTCATTTTAAGTAGTTATTAATCATAAAATAATTGAATATTAATATTCATATATTTGATCTTTTTAATCATTTCATAAGGAATAGGAAAATAACTGAAAATTAATGTGTTATTGGAAAAAAATCATTTGCGAATATCTGGAAAAAAGTATCTTCATGCCAGATTAAATCGAACTTGTTGCTAAATTGAAGTAGACGAAGATGATATAATTGAAGAGTATGCAACAAATAAGGAGGCAAAGTGTCACATGAGAAGACCACGTGATTGATAACCTAACCTACTTGGTTTAGCAGTAAATTTTTATGTAAATTTAACTTTGGGATTTTTCCCTTGCTAAATGATTGAAAAGATATGATGTAAATATTATACAATAAATATTTCATCGTTTCATTAATCAAAAGATAAATTATGATTTTATCAAAATCATAATAAAAAAATTTATCAAAAAGTCTTTGTATATAATGTGATCATATATGAACAATTTTGTCCATGTGAGTAAGTTTGCAAAAATTTTATTATCTTATAAATAGATCTAATTTCATATTTCGAAAAACGCCAAATTAGAATTGTTCGGTTTTTTTTCTTTTTTTTTTTTTTTGTAATTTGTACAATAATACAAATGATGTTATAGACGACGTGGGAAAGTAGCAGTCGACGATTAGACGTCGCTTTGGGTGTGTGCACCGTGTCCGGTGTCCTTGTGACGTTTACGAGGTGCTTTTGCTTGGCTCTAAGCGCTTCATGGAAACTCGCCCATGCCGCACACACGATCTGCAGGATGACGCGCTCGCGAGATACCGATAATTAGCCGAGTTTAGAAAAACGAGATGGAGAAAGACACGGGAAGTCGCGCCGAGAAGGACAGATTCGAGGCGAGAGAGCCGTGCGCGCTCTTTTTGTTGCGACGCAGGTGCACACCTCGCCTTCTTCTAACCTTTCCGGAAAATCGTGATTAACACACGCTGTTGCGAAAACAAAACGGTTTCTTTGTTTAATGCCAGTTTTTCAATGGGACGTCCGATTCTACTTCATTCACACTTGTCAAATTAGATCCTTGAGGAAAATTTATGAATATTTGAATTGAGGATATGTAAAATAAGCAAAGGAAAATCGTCATCAATTTTGCTTTTAGATAAGATTTTTTTGATTTCAACTTTTCAAATAGTGCATTTATGTCTCTTTGTAGGAAAATTATTTCAATTTTAGAATCGGTATTCCAAGATTACGAATGACTCATAAAATTAAGCGGAAAATTATGAATTCAATTATTTTTAACAGAAAACATTTTTATTTAAACATTTCTATAAGTGTGGCATCTTCAAACATATTTATACTCTCCTGATAAATACAAATTTGAAATAATTGTTAAAATTTAAAAAACTGTTTCAAAATTTTCGAATTCAGGGTGATTAGAATACAAATTGAGACAATTTTCGATGCAATATTAAAATAAATTATATCTCATAATATTCAGGTTGAAACCCTATCCTAAGGTTTGTTTCATAAATTAGTGAGAGAAATTAACGATCAATCTCGGGGAAGCAGCAGAACTCAATTCTCTATAAAATTTCCCTCGCCGAGTTTATTAATTTTGAGTTTACTTATTAGATAACGTAAACAGTGTCTTTATAAACCATATAAAATTTTAAATTACATTTATAATATTAGTTATGATTTCATCAGTAGTAACTTGAGAAAAGATATTTTAATGATATTTTTTCGCTATAATTAAGAATAATAACCTATTAACTGCCTCATAATGTTTATAACAAGTAAATATAAAAATAGCCTACTTTCTCAAGAAGGAATATAAAAATGGTCATATATTATACGAAATAGCAAAATGCTCTGTATTACAAATATCTTATCATGGAATATAAACTGAAGCCGAAAATAACATCTGTAACATTATCTTAGAATTTTCATATACCTAAACCTGCATTGCTTAAACTAATAAAATATGTGGAGTGTAATGATATAAACGAACGACCGATTAGACGAGTGCTCGTTTTATCGTGCTAATTGTCCTCGTTATCTGCGATGTTAAAGACACGACTATCTTTTTTCTAATTGAAAGAAAAAATTGAAAAAGGAATAATTGATAAAAATAATTTTTTATGTTCAGACAATATTTTCGAATATATATATTGATGTTTTAATTCAATTCATAAGTTTGTAGAGATATGAACACTTTCACTATTATATGTATGTGTATGCGTGTATATGTCTGGGTCAAAATAGGAAGAGAGCGCATTTAATATTCATAGTGTCGCGACGCTTTAAATTACCGATATACAAAATTTATTTTATGATAGAAAAAAGTAATCATTTGTTTTAAGTATTTGAGATAATGGCTATTACATTTTTTTTTACTTAAATTGAATACAAATCATGCATGGAACGGTTCCATTTTGTTTCTTAATTCATTTAGATATGGTATATATATCGCATAAAATAACGTTGTTTAGACGTTTGACACTTCAAGGTAAGTTACTGAAGTGCGCTAATAAATATACTTGTTCCTCGTGAGCAAGCGCCTTTGCTCGAAAAAAGTAAAATCATTCTATATATTATTTGAATGAAAACCAATATGCTGATTTTATTTTAACGTAGTTGTGTTGTAGCTGTAATTGAATAGTATGCGTAACAGGAGGGAATCGCGCGATTCCTGACGAATATAAATATTAAAAGTACACAAGTAAAAAGGATAAAAAATGTTTCTGCTTACCAAAAATTTTTGAAAAATACACTCATGAAAATTTCATTGTGGAATATATTTTCATAAAGTAAAAGCATTATATAGCTGACAATGTAATACAAATTTCGATCATTTATACTACAAATTAATATGATATTATATGCAATTTATTAATAACGTATTAGACATTTTATTTTATTATCTTTTTTATTGCCAGATGTATAACATTTTTATAGACTTCCACTATAAATTTTTTTCTGTGTTTTTGTTTATTCCATTAAGTGGAAAATATCAATCTAAAAAAGTAAACCTTAGTTTTATTCCGAGAGCTTCTTGTAAGTACTTTGTTAAAAATTAAAATTTTGTTTCATAATCAATTTTGAAAAAGCAAATCATATGTTTGCGTATGTATTGATCATATAAATTTAATTTGTACACTTTTTTCATAAAAATAGGTCTTTTTTGATTGACAATAACATGTATTTGTATTTAAATTTTCTTTGTATTTTAATTATTTTAATTACTTTCAGTGAAATATAAATAATGGTATTTAAAAATAATGAAATTTCTATTCATTAACTTTTCGCTGGTAAAACTGTTGTGTAAAGTCCTTGCTACCTCGCTGCTTGAAGTTGTAATATCCTCGGTCGATAACTTACCTGAAAACAAAAGAGATACATGTTTATCGATCGGGTTAAAGGAATATAAATTTTCTTTTATCTTATGATAAAGTTATCATCGAATATGACATAAAAAAGTTGAAAGATTGCTAATAACATAATTTTAAAAAATAATTGGTGTATTTAAAAATGTGTGTTATAGATATGACAAAGGGTATAATTTTCATATTAAACTATTTTTTTTATACATTATGACGTTGATATTTCATGATCTAGTTGTTTTGATATGAATATGATGGCCAGTATCTAAATCGTTTTATGTTGTCATGAAAGAAACAAGACGAATATAAAGATGAAACTTATCGACAACGCAGTGAACTTTGGAATTTAAAGAAGAGTCCGGAAGAGAAAATCGAGGAATAAAACAAGACTTAAGAAAACGCAAGACTTAAAAACGAAGCGTGAAAAAATAACAGTAAACGATTGTCGTTCTATATTTAATGATCTGCGTTATTTTGACATCTCGCACTGAAAATCATGATATCGACCACAATGTACAAAATTGAATGATTTTTAAAATTCGACTTTATTTTGAAAATACATTATTTGCTTAAAATAACCAAAGAAAAGTTATTGCAAGACGATTTTTAAAATAACAATATTAAAAATCTGTATATTTTTTCGAATACTATATTCTGATAATATATTTTTTTAAAGACTTTTCTTATAAATGTATGTGAAAAACCTTGGAGGTATTAACAAACTTTTTACCTTAATGTCATGCAAATCTCTTCTCGAATTTTTCACATTTATAATATTGCTTTAAATTTGGAAAATGTGACAGAAAAATAATTATTTACCTTAAAAATAAAACTTTTTGATAAATATATAGCTTAGTCTCAAACCATGAACAAATTTTCTTCTTATGGCGAATAAAATATCGTGCTTAACTTAAAAAATGATTACATTTTTAAGCTGGTAGTTCTTTGATTCATATTACCAACCTGGAACAATTTATTTTCTCGTTAAGTAATAAACTAATTCCGAGTGAGTTAAATAGATTACCTGGATAAAAGTTTACATAATTTATAACTTCATTTATTATTTTAAGCTTGTTTCTATATGTCCTCATTTACATTGTTATAAAAAGTTCGGTAGAACAAAAAAGGAAATCATTCGTACTGAAGAGTAATTTAGCAAAAAGTGCATCCTTGACCAGAGAAAATCTAACTGACTTTTCATATCCGCAGATTATGCAAATAACATTATGATTAAAAATTGTATGTCAATTAAATTGACTTAGTTTTTATCCTTTTTTGCAATCAAAACTTGTTCTTCTTTCATTGGAATTATTTATTTGTTTTAAAGAATTTTTCATTTTCCATAAACAATGTTGAAATTTGATTATAAAGTTTATTTGCGAGCCATCAACTAAAGTGGTGGTTGAAAAAAGCTACAGTGCATTACGAGGCTTTTCAATTGTAAGTCTATGTAATATTGAAACATCTGGGTGTGGAACGAACACGCAATTCATTTTCGTTGCAGAGAAGCTCGACTCTGTGACGTGAGAAAAGCGGCTCATAAATACCGTGCAACGGAGGCACGAATATCGTCAAGGTAGTTGTCGTCGCGACCGTCGCGCCTATCTTCTTTCAGCTCAGCGTTGCCAAATCTTAATTTTTGTCTTGCTCTTTTCAAGTCTCTTATCACATTTGACACGTCACCAATTGGCCGTAAATATTCTCCGTATAAAATACTTACTTATTTTTCGTCCAAATATTCACAATGAAAATCACCATAAAAATGTTTTCCAATATTATTTAAAGAAATTTTTATGTATAATATTTGCAAATATTGTTGGTTATATCTTGTCAACTTACCGAGCTGCGCCCAAATTACTGAATCTGATTTTCATAAATATATTATATATAAGGAAAGCACGGTGCTTTTAATCGCGACGGTTTCAAATAAGTGAAGCGTGATTAACTGTCTGCCAAGCAAACATTTGATTGGCGCAACCAAACTGTTGTTTCAGCGTTGTTTAGACTGATAACGCGGGTATACTCGTGAAAAAAAAATAACCCAGAATTCACGTCACGTGTTCCCGCACTTTTCCTCACAAAACAAAGTATGTTGCTTCATCAGTTGGCTTCGATTAATTCAGAACCATGCTATTGCTTACTGGAGATTACATCATTTGATAAACTTGGTGATGAATATAGACACAATCATTGCGAAGTAAAAAAAATCAGTCATTAACTCATGTGAGTCTACGGATATATTATGCTGTTATTAAGAGCTAATCTTATTGTCAATTATAATGTCATAATTAACTTCTCGATGTCATAACAATTATTTCCTGTGCACGCGCATCAAAGTCGAAGTGTAAAATTACTTCAAATTTGACTAACTTTTATGAACTAATTGCTTTCATATTTAATTAAATTTAATAATATGGCACTTATACCATTTGCTGTGGAATTTTTAAAACATTAAAATCAACAAAATACAACGCATATTACAACGCCGGAAAAGAATGATAGAACTTCTTAAAGTTAAATAGTTGCAAGTGCAATGATACTAATACTCTTTCAGTTTTGACCAGTGGTTCATAGTAATTTGCTAGGATATTTGCATATAATTGTAGAGAACCTTCTTCATGGCGAATTTAGAGATTCTTATTTATGATCCATAAAAACGCAATTTTCCTTAAAAGTAAAAATAAAGTTAGATTAAATAGCATATATTCTCCTTAATACTATTTGTATAGTTTACATTTATACTTAAATATTTTTTTAAAATACGAAATTTTGTACAACTATTTTCAGAAATTATAAATATTCAAAATCTTAATAAATGAAGTACATACATTTTTTGTATGGAAAAATATTTTATGATTGTTAATAAAGATATAAGAATATGAGTTGTAGAAGTTTTTCTTCATGATCGGTATACGTCACGTAATATTCAGGCAGTATTAAAATACATATTCCACTTTTCAGGATATGGGGTAAAAATGATTCCTTTCACAAGTAAATCTACAATAGAAAAAGGAAGCTACGAATAAAAATTCAATACTCTGTAGAATTCAATAAAAGATAATAAATATTATTTTGTATATCAAATCTTAAAAAAAACATTCCGTTATCGTTATTTTAATAATACTAATAAAGTGGACAACAATAAAAAATATTTTGTTATTAATTTTGAATTTTCTCTTACCAGTGTGATAATAATGATGATATGAATTTGTTTTCTCAATTAATTTTGCTTCATGAATTAAAATTATTATTAAAAAAAGAAACATAAATAAGAACAATAAGTAATCAATATATTTTGATAGAAGTCTTTTTATATTCAAGAATAATATCCAATGTAAATTACTAATTTGATCAATTATTTACTTTATATTAAAGTCACTGGAATATAAAGTATTATAATGTTCATGCATTATCTAAATTGCAGTTATACGACGTAAAATGATCAATAATATTTTATGCAGAAATTATATTGTTTTATTTCTCCATTATATTGGCAGTACGGTAAATTTTTGCGCGGGAATTGAAAATAGCCACACGTAGAGGGGCAACAATCACAGCACATTGAACACATTGGTCAACATTGTCACGTGATATTATATCTTAGATTGCAACTTTGTACCCGATGAAACTTGATAATAATCTTAACTAAGTCTATATACACCCTTTAGCGGTGACGAAAACAACTTATTATAGCAGTTATGTACTGTCTGGCAGTGAATTTTTGAGTTTAATACATGGTGAATAAGTTAATTCATGTATTATATTTACTTTTGTAACATATATCGAAAAATTAGATTCCTCATTTGTGTATATTTTTGTCCATTATAGTATATACATGTTATTATTAGCTTAAATAATAAAGACTTATGACAGAAAACATAAACTTTTGTATTTAAAATGGACTTATAGTGCAATATTAAATATATAAAAATTCTATAAATATTTATGTATGTAAAATATACTTAAATAAACATAAACATCAAAGTTTTTATATGATTGTCAATAATTTCTATTGCTGATATTTTCTTTTATGAAAAGTAAGAAAAATGACAATGAACCGCATTATCGTAAGATTAATATGAACTTTATGACTGAAAAAATCATTGTACCATTTTTCAAAAGTATTAGTAATTTGTAATTACTTTTAATCTAGCGAGGAAAAATAAATTACTACTTTTTTTATAATATTATATATTTATTTAAAAATTTAATAACCCATTTAGTTTCTATAAATTATGTGGAATTTGTTTATTATTTCTGTTTATCTATTGTTATTGTTGAATCGAGTAAATAAATCAATCTGTTTTCTGAAACCAGGTTCCATCAACATAGATTCTCTATTTTATTAATTAAACAAGTGTAATTCATAAACGATGCGAACACCCGTATAATCACTATGTTTGTCTTAATTAATTATGTAATTCTAAACTATAGAATTATTCCAAATGACTTGCGTGATTGATTAAATTATGCGAATCTCAAGATAAACTGATATATTAGAATGTAAACTTTCTTGATAGAATATTTTGCTGAACTCAACTATTTCTTATCACGAAAATTGACATTATTTGTGAATTTTGTTTCTAAATATTTTGAATGTATTTTTATATTTTTAAAAATATTGTTAAATTTCAATCTTTTGGAAAAAGATTTTCAATTTTTTTCCATTTTATGGAAAAATAATTGAATTTCGAAAAATACAATAATATTCGTGGACGATTAGTAATTATAATTATAAAATTTCTAGTCTGTGTGTGTAAAAAATATTTATATCATGAGATTTTTTAACAGTTTTTAATTCAACAACTTTATCAGGGTATTATTTAGATTAAAATTGACATAAAAATAAGTTCAGTTTCCGTTATAACTAAATATTTTTTTCAAATCATCATATTTGTTCTAAAAATAAAAAAAATTATTAGAAATTATAAAAAATTTAAAAATTTTGTATAGTATTCGACTGAAAAATTTTCGAATTGCCGTGAAGAAAATAATTGACAGCTGACGCTTAGCAACAAGGTTATTTATTGAGAAGCGTTCATAAATTATTCGGTCGCTAAATCTGTAGAACGTCACATCGAGCTTACTCGTATTCCATTTCTTATTTATAAAATAGTCTAAATTACTTAAGTAAAATAAGACTAAATATATTATAATATTACGGCAATGGAAATTCTCCGATATAAAAAACAGAAGTTTGAATTATATTTTCAAGTTTTGGATCAGTCTTGCAACTAAATGATTAAACAATTTCTAGTCTTCTTGTTTTACAATTGACAAAATATCTAGTAAAGATTATACATCGTTTTTCATTTTATATATAATATATGCATTTTTGAGTAAGTAAATCTGAATCATTTATAATTAATGGATTATCATTAAATATAATATAAAAAATTACACGATGTATTCCGATTTCTGTATTATCAAAATTAAATATTTTGGTATATTTTTAGGATATTAAAATGGTTAATAAAAGAACACCAAAAATGGAGGTTTTAGTGGTCAAAGCCATACGACGTCTTCAAGACGTTCAGGGCTCAACCGCTCGAGAAATTAATGATTATATAAGTCATGAATTTGGCGTTCCACCATCGGCTATCAAAAAATCAGTACAAGTGGCTCTGAAGCGAGCCCTTAATTATGGGATTTTGAAAAGCAAAAAGTAATTTTATTTATTCTTTCTATAAATAACCTTGAAATTTTACGATATTTGGTTGCTTCTGTTCATTTTATTGCTCTTTAAATTTGGGTCTTTATTATTTTTATCAATAGCTAATTAATTGTTTGGTTTGATAGCGGGCATTACGTTTACAACACTGATCTTATAAACGATCATCAAAATGATAAGGAACAAATCGTTGAAAGAGCTTCGCGAAGAAAACGTCCTAAACGTCGAAAGCGTACAAGCAAAAGTAAAAGAAGGCGATCGAGCAGTTCAAGAAATAAGAAGAAATCCCGAGGTGGCAGAAAGAGGTCTTTTACTGACGCAGAATTGAATTTCTTGGAAAAATCGTAAGTAGGATAACACAAGCGTAACAAGCATCATTCTCTTGAGTATGAAAGTCTTCATAGTCTTTTTTATGTAGTAATATTTAATTGTTATTAAAAAAGACTTTTTGGATAATATTATTAATTATTTTTTATTTTGATGTCTTTGTTGTTTCAGGAGAAACCAAAATAAAAGTCAAAGTGACTGTTCAACGGATGGAAGTGTGAATCAAACACAGGTCGATGGCTCATGAAATAAAACTTGTGAAAATTAGTCTATTTCGTAAGTTTGTATAAATATTTTATAATCATTTCTGAGATTTATAGATCTATAAATATGGACAATTTTAAAGGTATCATTTTCATAAATGATTATCATTTGCTGATACAAAATTGCTAAAATCTTTGACAGTGAATGAATAATAACTTTGTAATAATAAGAATTACATCTGTTCAAAAACTAATTGATTCATATTTTGCTATCAAAATTATCTGCATTCAATATGATAACTTATGTCACAATGTCTACTTTCTGTCTACAGCTTGGCGGATATTGTCATCTGTGATAATGAGTGTGGGGATCTATTATATGATATAGTGTATGTAGGTATTTCAACATTGAGTGAAAATCGTCCAAATTGTTAGTGTATATAGAACGTCTTTCACATGTCAGTTATGTGAATTAATACCAGTCTTTGATACAAAATAAATTTAAGTACAGAAAATTCCAAATATTGGAATAATATTTAATTTAAGGAATATTTCCATTAATAGTAAAAACAATATTTTTTAAAATCTGTAATACAATACACAATTAAATAACTGAACATCTATTTACTTTACATTAAATAAGAACCAATTTTACCTTCATTTATTTTTTTTTATATCAGTAAATTTGAATAATCTTTTTAGAAATGAATATTTATCAGTTTGTATTCTCTTAATCCAGTAGTATATCGAAAACTTATTCAATATGTCGAAATAAAGGCCAAATAGTAAATTCTATTGATATTTAATATTCTCAACACGCAATAATCTTAAATATATATATAGTATATTAAGCAACAGGTTATCTAGAAATATATTTTTTCATTTACTGTCAACAAACTCATAAATGTAAATAAAACTTTAAATCAAAAAATTTTAATTTTATTATTTTCAGTTTCGTACAATTATTAACGCGATAACATAAAAAACAACACCGAAATTCGTTCCAATTTAGCTGATGAATTGATTATCCTACTTGTTTTAGCTGATCAAGATTTTGATTCAAATAATATAGATACGCACATTTTTTAATTCAAATTATTCATATAATTTTTCTTGAATTCATTATTCCAAATATTATTCATTACTTTTTTAGTAATTACGAAAAAAATTTGTTCTTAGAAAATAATAAATTGAATTCAAATGATTTTATTTGTAATTTAAAAAAACATCATTTGTGTGATCAATTGAATAAATTTCGTGACGAATTATTCACGTGAAAATTGGAGCTATTGACAACATCCGCATGGACAAAACGAGGCATAATCGTCCGGCCCTGCTTGGAACAACGCGACTGAACTGAAACAGCGGCCTTGTCGGCTAATGATAGTCTCGCTAATGATGCGAACGCATACGCATGCACCTGACCACGTGACGTACTTGCTTCGCCTAGCAACTCTAACCACTCTTAACTAGTCAGTTAACGTACATTTCTCTAGCTTTAGTTGGCATTTTATATGTATTATTAATATCGACGTCAGAAAGCTGCTTGTCGGTGCCGGCTTGCTTTACTAGCCGCTTACTTAGCGATCCTCCTAAATCTCGTTCCGGTAGCTCACGTGCCTTTGCATTGTGACACCCAGTGAACTTTATCCAAATACTTCTGTCTGTTGGACCAGTTAATGAATGCTCACTTTATATTAATGAAAGTACAAGTATAAAAGTTCCACCACATAATTACATGTAAAGTTCGAATAGTATAAAATAATAATAAATTGGTAAAATAAAACAACGTGTTTTGACTATTGCCTATCATGTATTAATTAATATTTATGTATACATATTGTTATAAAAAATTGATCCAAAAATAACATTTTAATCTTGAAATGCAAGTGATGTAAATATTCTATTTATTCATATTTTAAATGTAAATAGTTTGAGACTCCCTAATAAAAACATAGAACTTCCGAATTTTGTTTACAATAGCGTTTTTATTTTTTACGAGTTCTCGGAATAACTTTACGAGTCTGCACAAATATTCTTAAACTTATATTGTGAAAAAGAACTATTGATTGAAACACTTTAATTTTTTCATTTCATTCGTTTTAATTTTAATCCCATGCTGATGATTTAGAGTTGTGGCCCTAAAGTAAAAAATAGGTTTGTAAAAAATGGGTTTTCATAGTTTTTGAAAGATATAAAAAAGTATCTATATTTTTAGCTCTGAAGAACAACTGTACCTAAAATGCTCAAAAATAACTTTAAATAGTAGCATGTGACTTTTTTCAACTTTAGCTTTCTAAAAATACAAATATGTATTACTGACAATTATAGTTATAGGTTTATTAATTAGAATTATTATTTTGTAATAATTCGATAATAAATAATAATAAACGAAACTATTTTGATACTTATCTAAAATTGCCAAAAATCATGGAAATGTAACGCAATAAATAATGATTTAAAATAATATTGAAAAATAAATTTGACATGGAAATATAGTTTAGT
>JABFQD010001948.1:0-16574 GCA_022817045.1 Psix sp. ZL-2020 | reverse complement strand
GTATATTATTTGCATATTACCAGTCGAAGAAATCAAAATAATATCGTCACATAAAACTGGTATGAAATTACAAATGGAGTAGGTAATTTAAAATAATAGCCAGAATACAATTTATATTTCTTAATAAAATAGCATAACGTTATTAAATTATGTCTTATTCATTATCTAAAAATGTTTAAAAATTATATAAAAGATGAAGTTTACAAGCAGCAACAACGATGCAATATAATATCAACTTTTATTATTGTTTGATGATTAATTTACAATCGTAGGTTCTTTTTACAGTTTGATTAACTTTATTTTCAAGATATCATCCAGAAAGAATTTGCTATCACCAGAATTGACATTGAAGCTCGTATCTTGTGAAGTTGTTTTAATTTTTTTTTTTTCATTTTCGAGTAAAATAAACAATATGTTGCAATAATTACACCCAGTCATAATCGAATAAACAACCATTTAAGAATTGAAGTCTCTTCAAGAATTCAGTTAGAAGCATTTAATGAAACAACATTTCGCGTAAAAGATTTTTTACGCAGCGTTTCTTGACAAACATATCTTTATTGAACTAAAAATCAACATTTATTGTCGTTAATGTAAATAAATGCAAAAACAAAATCTTGTAAAGGATGAATGCGAATCTCAGGGAGCTTGAACAGTAGCTTGCCGCCCTGACCGGAGCTGCGTTAGTGCGCGTTTGCGCAAACGGCGCTCACGTTGGTCAGCAGGTAAGATCGCGCAGGTGTGTGCGCACGCGCGCTCATCGCAACGCACCGGTTCTCATGGGCCCTTGACAAGCGCTCACGCGATCGCCGTCCCTGACCGGTCGCGGCGGCTCCGTAGTTGAGCACCACTGCATTCCGCCGCTGGATAAACGCCGACCGCTCACTTCTCGGTAGTAGTGACGCGCACGGTTGTCTCGCTGGTACGTTCGCCTCGCCTTCCCGTACGCTCTCGATCTCGTTGGTTCAGTTTCCCCCTCCCTCCCCCTCTGGTCGCCGCCACCAGACTCCCCGCGTGCAAACTTTCATAGCAATCGTAAGCCAAAAAGTTAGTTTTCCCGCGTTTTTCCAGTGCTTTTTTTTGCTCTCAAAAAGTGGTTGTTCGGTCGCGATGGTTCTTGAGTGGCTCGCGAGTGTACGCCCGGCAAGGAGGGCGCTTTAAAATCATGGAGCTGTGATTTTTCAAGGAGAAATACCATCAGCCTCTTACCTGAGATACGAGGTACGTGGCGCGTCCGCGGCGTACAGCCGCGACACCGAAAACATCGCTTTTCAGCCCGAGCCGCGGACTCGGACGCATCGTGGCGGACTCCAGTGACACTTGTTGCGTCGCAGCGACGCTTTGTTCCGCACGGAGCTACTTTTTCGCGACATTTTTCTTTTACAATTCGTGCCCTGACACAACTCTGGGCCCCAGGTGGGCTCCGATGACTTGTCTGATTATTTTTCTGTCGATTCGCCGTTTACGAACCGCTTCGCGAATTTCGCACAATCGGCAATGAGACATTTTGAGGTTACTGTTTCTGACTCATGTGCTCCTTTAGCATGCGTTTTCTTTCACTTTTGCATATGTGTGATTCGAGCCAAATTCTTCGTTTCACCGGACATGACTTTTTATTGTTTGGACTGTTCGCGCAAACAATTTTGAATGTTTAGTGAAAGTCGCGAAGAGAAAAACGCAGATTGTTCAGTGGTTAAAGATGTTTAGGACTAAAATGACTTCTGGAAAACCAAAACTCATCTTGCGCAATAAAAACATAGATGATTGTGAACAATTTTTTGCGGCCACTTTTCGCTTTGAAATGACGTTTTGTTTTGTGTTTCTTCCACTTTTAGATTTGTTGTTTTCCTAATTGAATCAACTAAAAAACGGTTTATATTTTCCTTTCCGAGTCGTGATTCTGAAGGTCATTGCATTTTCATGCAGGGTCCGCAATGAAAATGAATAGTGTTATTTACAAGTTTTTATCAAAAGTTTTACTGCTTTTCAATGAAATGTTGAGTTAATTACATTTAGAAGTCAACTTAAAAATGATTAGATTTTTATACAATTGATCTAACAAAGTCTATTCTTCAATTGTTCAATTTTATTCAAGGCAACAAATCTTTCTTTCATCACACATGACGTCACAGTGATTCATTTTCATGATTCATTTTCTGAATCTTATCTCAAATGATTCGCCAAAACATTTGGGACGATATATAATTGGTGGCTTGTCGTTTTTAGTCTGGATCATATCAGTTTATAAACAATTTTTGCGGTTGCAAAAACTGCAAACGTAAATCCCTCTGAAATAAGTATTAAAAAACAGTTTATCAAAAGACACAACCGTCGTTCTTTATTTCTTCACATTTTCAGAATATTTGAGTCATGACGTTTTAATTATCTGTTCTAAGAAGTCGTCGAAGTAATGCAAGCAGTTTTTATCTCGCCTGTCAATCGTTTTTCAATTCTAAAATTAAAGTATAAATTAAACACTCTCCTTCAATCAGAGTCTAGTCTCCGCAGTGTAACTCATATTTCAGCTCTCAATCTGTTTTATCAAAAGACTCTGTTCTAAGTAAGGCAAACGCAATAATTTGATTAAGGACGAGTGCCCGAACTGAATCGCAGTCAATTCAAAAAACAATCGCGAGTCTGAAGTTTGTAAAGGATACAGATAATAACACTCAAGCTCTGTATCAATATTCATATATGCAAAACTTGGAAAGCAGATGCACAATTTAAAGTCGCTTCTGAATTATGCCGTTTTATTAACTCCTCAACTTTTCCGCGATAAGCAGTCCGAATTTTTACGCACGCCAATTATGAATAGTAATTATAATAGTGTAATAGTTATGTCGTTATCATAATTATTGCGAGTACGTCAAAATATTCGCGCGAGTCACACGAATGCAAATAAGCCGGGGCTAGATAGAAGACACTTTTTTACAAGTTGGAACACATTCAAATTTTATGTTACAGGATTTTAAATCGTTGGAAGTTATTCGAAAGAATTAGCGACGAAGAAATGACAACAATTTCAATAAAGATTTTCTTCAGTATTATTGTTACCATTATGATTGGTTTTTAAGATATGAAATTCAATTATTCAATAGACAAGGACGGAATGTCTGAATGAACGTAGTCCAGCAGAAGATATTAATAAGAGCCAATGTTTATATACGAGACTTGAAACAAGATAAAAGTTGGAAAACTATAAAAACCCTTTAAAAAGCACGGTTACCAACATTGTGAAAATTAAGAATTTTAAAAGGTATACAAATTTGAGTATTTTGTGATGTTATTAAAAGTTATTGAATCGTTTTAATGCAAAAACTGAAATTAAAATAAACATTTTGTACATCAATATATTTATACAGGATTGTAAAATGAAGCAACCTTTGATAATAAATTGAGATGACCTTTGAGACAAATGAAAAACGAAGTTTAAGATGACAATTTGATAATGAGTGTACTTTATCATTGCACTACTGAGGCTTAGATAAATGAAAATATAGAAGACAGAGATAAGAGGAAGTGTAGCAGTGGAAAAGAGAAAGATTAAATGTCTCAAACAATATTACTGATTGCTATAGATAAAAACACTTAAACCTGCCAATTAACTAAGATAATCAGATTCTTAGTTGAGTGAGCTGAATTTGAACAATATTCCAATTATTATTTATTTTATTAACTGATAACTTTATTATTTCAACTTGACCATGTAAATGATTATTTTTCAATTTTGCATTTATTTATTCTAACTTGTGCGTGGTCAGAACCTCGTGTTATTGATAGCAGGGAATGGATGGAAATAAAAATAACTGATATTACGAGAATGAATATCCCGTACTACGAATTTAAATATTAATCACAGTTTTTAGCATATACCTTTTATTGAATTCGGGTCACTAATGAATGCAGACTTATTTGTCAGCTTTGAACAGCGACAAAACAATCGACTTGAACAATTCAATGACAATATCAGTGACGTGTCTGACAGAAACATAAACATTGTGAAAAATTTGCTTTTATTTTTAAATGAAAACATGTTCTCTACAGCAAGTCAAGGCCAGGATGAGACAACTTGTCCCGACATTGCGAGCTGTTCAGAGTGTATTACATCAGAGCTCATATTCGTTTGGGAAAATTGAATTTTGTTGTATGTTTACTTTTACAGATCTTCACAGGTGAAAAGTAAGGCGAGGCAAAATTGTACATGAGCGTTAAATGCTGATAATGAGCTTAGAATCGACAGACGAAGCGGCTCTTGTAGCACGCAACGACAACAGAACAAAACTTATATAATTCGCATTATGCTGCGCATTAATCAAATTACTCGCTGGCGAACGGTTCGAAGGGTTTTCTTCGCTCTTCTGCTGCGTAACCGCGAGCCGTTTCATATATCACCTTTATGCAACGATACTTTCAGAATATCACGAGAGAAATGCCAGCTTGACCAACTAGCCTCTTTAGCAGTCTCGAGGCTATTATTTACGCGATGCGATTGGAGACTGAGAGTGAATTCGAAAACAGCGGAAAAGTTGACATTAAGAAATTGCACTTTTCGTCATACGATTATTGACAACCAACGAAACAGTTTATTCTTTAGTGATAATTTTATGAACTTAGACTGCAATTCTTTACCGATGTCTTTGAAATTCTTTGTTGTATGTTTTAGAGTTGAGCAAATATCTAGAGACTTATTTGATTTTTATTTCAAGTTGTTGAAGAGAAATTGATGGAGGAAAATAGAGTTTTTGTGTTTAGAATGATATAACAATATTTTTAAAATCTCAAAAATGTGAGCATTAATAATTTATTCTTATTTGAACAAAGTTTAGAATATATATCGTAATATTTTTATTATTTATTGTAAACAGAGACGGTGGTCTCAAGTTTAACTCTTTTATATACTACAGTCTTTAGAAGTGAAACAGTAATCTCTTAATTTATACTTTAAACAAGCAGCTCGAATGAGTCGAGCAAAAGTATTCTTCTGACAATTCAGTTACTGAATATTATTATAATGTCTAAATAATTAAATAACATATCAAATCAGGTTAAATTATATTTTGATCATTTTTACTTTGGTATATTGTTATATGACATTTAATTATTGTTGTATTGAACAATGTGGTTTTTAGCGATAAGTAATAAGTTTTCTTCCAAGCTGTCCATCTGTCAGCTTCATTGTGAAAATACAAAGAATTTCATCACGAAACATACATTGAAGGCAAATGGTTACACAATTGTATAACTAAAATGTAAATAATTTAATATACAAACTCGATTTTAAAATAATTATTATATTCCGTATTTTAAGATATTAATTGTTTATCTTTTAAAAAGATTTATTCATAACCGATTTGAAGTTATTGTGTAACATTGATGATCAACTTCATATGTTAAAATTAGAGAAATAATGTGAAGTAAATAAATGATTTATTTTTTAATACACTAAAAAATTACTTGATACTCATGCTTTTCTTTAAATACTTAATTGAATTGCAATAAACTATATTCATTGCAATAAACATAATTCAATATTGTAGATACTCAAATTTCAAATTTGATTATTTAAATAAAATTAAAATATGACGATACCAGTAAAATAAACATTCTTAATTCATCAAAATTCTCTGTACACCATGCTGTCAATATTTCTGTTTAATTGAAAGCAGCATGAATAATTAACTTGATAATTAATTTCGTATTTCGTATAAACGGGAAAAGTATTTTCAACTAAAATAACATGTGTTGAGTTATTATTAAGAATACTTCATCATAATTTTGATTGTCTTACATTCTGCAACGAAAAAATTAAATTATAACCTAATATAAGATTGTAAATGGGTATATCAACGATGCACACCATTGAATAAATGTAAAATGATTGTCCCTCACTTACCTTTTGATTTCAATTAATGAATGACTCTCTGGTATAGTTGGTAATAACAGAAATGATTGAAATACATTTTCAAGCTAAACGATAATCAGAACTCAATTAAAAAAAATTAATGTAATTTCCGCATTATCACATCGCCGCTCAAAAATCATTTGTTTCCATTTGGGATTCAATGAAATATATGTTGGAAATAGAAAATGCCAAAAGGGCGCGATGGAAAACCACGAATTATGAGAAAGTTGCAGACTTGAAAATCGTTACGTTTAAAGAGAAATCATCGGAGTCGTGTTGCTGCTCACCTGACACCTATTATCAGCAGGAAGAAGGAATGTTGTTTGGGGACGAGATAAAGTCGAGTGAATCAGAGATAAGATTAAGGTACCTTAACTGCAGCCACACTAAGTTCGAAAAAGCCATCAATAGACGAAAATATCTTGCTCGTAACTTATCGGAGGAAGGGTGGCTTGAGAGTTGGCATCGGCGATTGCGGAGAAACGGAAAGTGAAACCTCGGAAGTGGAACGCGAATATGAAACCACACACATTGTGTTGCTTATCAAAAAACAGACGCAATGGGCTCTACGAACATAAAGTCCGTCTAAGAAAACGAAGAGCGTATTTTATTTGATAATCTTTGCGGATGCGGGACTTACGAAATTGGCGATTGCGAAGGAAACCTGACTTTATTGACATGCGTATCTTGACGATCGAAAATTCATCTCTCAATTATTATAATAACGGAGTTTTAATTAAACAACTGAGAAAGAAACTAATGAACCATAAAAGGCCGATAATTGGCGTGCTCCGTTTGGCTTTATCAGCGGAATGTGTTTGTTAAAGAGTACACACTGTTTTATCTCAGCCTCATGATTCGAAGTGCACTCTCTGTCGATTATACAACGCAGGCAGTCGTGCAGCCGAACTGACGTCCGTTCAATAATCCCGTTGTCGTGTACGTATATACATATAGATTGACAACAAGTTACTTCAAAGACCAATGAAACAATGACTCGTTAATCGAACTTATCTCGAGCAGATAAGCCCAATTTTATCTCAGCGCGACTAATATGTTTATCTTTTCAGAGACCAGAGCCAAGTTGATTTTTTCGAAGCCATGATTTCTTTATTAGTCAAACGTTCCCGCCTACGTCTTTCTTGTCCAACTAAACATCCTAATCCACTTATTGGAGCATGGCAACCTTCGTGGGATCATTTATGGTTTGCAGACGAAATGAAGTCGAGATGTTTTCGTGACAAATTACCCTCGGTGGCACAAAGTGTAATTAGAATGTATAATGGAAGGTGTGAGATATATATGCGAGAGCATGATTGGCGCGTAAACCTCTCTAAATGTATGAATGCTTCGTTGCATAATCCAAGTACGAGTGCCAAAAGGATGAGTTTCGTTTTGGCCAGTTGTATGTGTACACGTACGTGCAAGCATTACGTACTTCGTTGCGATCCAGAGGATTAAGCAAAGACCCTTTTGTCAAGAGCAGTGTTGACTATCAAGAACGAACCCTTGTTCGCTTCATTCATGAGTTACTTGAAAGTATACGTAGATCGGATGCGTAATCTTCGCACACTGTTCCGGCGATCTACGTGCCACACTGCGTACGAAGCATATTTAGTTGCGCCATCTCAGTTTCCATACGCAAAATCAGACCTTTGCATTTTGACAATTTGTCATTGGTTATTAAACAATAAGCTCGAGCAAATAATCATTTTTTCATTGTAATTTTCATCCGAAATTACAACATCATTTGAAAACAGTAGTCTCTTTTGGTTTGTTTACAAACAACTTTTAGAGGACTAATGAAGGTCATCAGACAAAACAACGTTTTGTTTACATAACATGGGAATGGTGCTATGCATTAGCTGCTTTTTGATTGCAGAGATGATTATTTGATGGAAAGCAACATGCGAGAATTGGGAATATGATTTAGACTGGATGGTTTTTGTAGTACGCCATTAAGAATATAGAATTGCGCGGCCTCTATAAGATCCGGTCCTTTTTGTTAGCACCGCGGATGTTACGTTAAAGGACCGAGACGAAAGCCGAATGCAACATTATTGTGTTCTACATTTGCATGCACGATAATCTTACTGAAAAAGGTGTGGCTAAACAATGGCACAATTAAAGCTCTTATAAAAAGGGGACACAACGTTAATCGGTCGTGCCGATTTCATTGCATCGGCTCGCTCGTTTTGCGACACAGTTAATCACTTGAATTTAATATTGCGACGCTTCGGGATTTGGGCGGAGTTTAATTGAATTTTCCACATTGACTCTGATTCTTTTTCATTCCTTCTTCCTCGTCATTTCAATTGCAATAAATCGGTGGTTCGTACGTCAATCGAAAATGAGCGCTCCCATCTCCGAACTGACTACATCGAAGTTTTAATAAAACTTTGCAAACGCTTTAAAAATTATTGAGAAAGTTTGTACGCGTGCGTGAATTCCACGTTGGATTAGACTTCAAGGATCTGATTGAATAAATTTCATCTTCCCGTGTAATGTCCGGCGAACTTCGTAAATACATTAGGAAGAATATATTATTCGAACGCAAACTCCAAGAATTCTGAAATCCCCGCGGGAGCACTCTGGCAGATTAGCTAATCCTGTGAAACACAAAAATTTACATCGCGACTTTTGGATCGAAGTCTCGTACATTTTGGCCGTGGTACACACAAATTAGAAGTGGCTTTGGTATGTAAATTTTTCATCGCGTCGAGTCGCTTGACTTGGCGCAGTCAACACAGACTTTATGGTCGCGCTGAAGAATCCCGCGCGCTGCTTTGTAATTGGTTTACGCATGTCATTACCAGACAGCAATGATACTGATAATGACATGTGGCTCGTAGAAACATGAGCGTCGATATTTGATTTTATATTCACCAGCGACATATGCTGCTACAAGCTTTGTACGTGACTGCGTTCTATCTGATTTGATTACAGCATAAGCAACTAAGTTATTTATACTCTTACACGCGCATGTACAATAAATTTAACCCCGAGATGAACAGACCCTAAGTTCAAAAAGTCTTAAAAGACTCGTTTATTTTGGCTGCGTGTTTTTTATTATTTGTTTTTATGTTTTTTCTTGTCTTTTATTTTCATTCAATTTTTTTTTCTTTTTTTTTGACAAAAGTATACTCTCTTGTTTTTCCCTAACGCTTTGAAGTTAACGGGACAAGACATACGAGACGCGATTGATCAGTAACGCTGACCGAAAACTAATAAAGGCTAATCTTTTGTTGCAGGTGAGCAATTGAGTCGAATGCGAGAAAAGCGGTTGTGCATGCTGCAGTTGGCGAAAGAATTATTGTCCCAGTTGAAGGTGATTTATCCAGCGCCTGTGTCAATGTCACGTGGACGAGGCGACAGTTCCAATTATTGTCGTTTTCGTCGATCCCAGCGAACGCGGTTGCGACCCTATAAATATTCATCGCCACGTTTCCCGCGATTGATGCCTGAAGGATGCGAAAAGGGTCGATCTCGTGTGATACATATTTTTGGACAGACTCAGTTTTCCAGAATTGGCGTTCACTTTTGAACTCACTTATTGCCAACCGACACAAACAGAAATTTATAGATATGGTCAAACGGTTTCAATATTTCCCAAATTTAGCCAATTTATAATTTCGAAACTTTAGCGCTGAAATTCAGAGATACGGATAACTTTTACTTTAAAATATAAAAATCAAGAATTGTTCTTTTTTATACAAATGCTAATTTTTTAATTTGTTTCAGATTAATTGGTTGCAAATTAAATTAGAAAAGAGAAAGTTTCAAGGTCATTTAGTGATTGAAAATCTAATTTGCATTTTTTAAAATGATTTATTACTTCAGAAATCTGCAAACGCAAAATGAAATACAAAGACTCAACAGTTGACAAATATAAACATCGAATCAAATCAATTCTTTTCAATCTGAATTGGATATTGTATATAAATCGAAAGGACTGAAAGAACAACATGTGAAAAGCTATTATTTAACTCAATGTGCGCACTTGTTTGCTGTATAGCGTGATTTTAAACATGCCAATTCAGCGGTTCAAGTGGCACTACAAACCGGCAGAAATAACACAATCTCGAAGCTCAGTTATAGCTATTGAAAAAGTATATGGCGAGTTAAAATAGAAACCCAATTGATCAGCAAGTCTAATGGTAGATTCATTAATATTTTTGAAGGATAAATTCCAAGTTAATGAGCAGTTTGATTTTTCTTTTTTAATTGTAAAACGAAACGCGTCTTCATTGATTTGCAGTAAATTTGTGGTCGATAATCTGACTGGCATTTTATGATAAAATATTTGAGAAAGGAAAAATACCTGCCAATAACTACTGCAAAGTAAGCTGAACGAAACAGTCTTACGAAATAATGCACGGAAATGAGATTTGACGAAAACAAGGGAGCTCGCGGAATTTTTCCCAAAGGGCTGTGTAAAATGCAGCAAGTGGGCTTACAAGCTTCGTGCTATTCTTTATGTGGTTTCAACGAGGGTCGATTCGTGCGGAAAGTATACTTTATAAAAAAGCCCTTCCGCTGCTCTTATTTTCACTCCGACTATGTGAATTACTTCTCCATGTTGCTGTTTTTTTGAAATCGCGTTTATTAGCTGTTAACACATTTTTATGATGAAAAAATATAGCTCTGTTTTTAATGCCTCCATATACCATTCGTGCTTTTTTGTTTTATTTTTTGTTTTTTTTTTAATTACACCTCGCATTATGTGATTCCATGGAATTTGATAGCGTAATAAGGTTTCGATTTTTCACTGTCATTGCAGAAAAATATTAGTTCTGAAAGGTGTTATTATTGTCTTAGACTTGATATTGGTAGAATGAAAATATCGTAAAGAAGATTGTAGAACCAGATCGATCGAATTGAATCGATATCTTTGGGCGCTTGTTGGTTCTTCTCACTGAGTCGCAATGAACGTCAGGAACAATTAGTATTCCGTGCAAGGCTACTCTGGTGAGCTCTTGCCAGAGCAATCCGGTTGCTGCTACGTGCAAAAAGGCTCTGGAACTAAGACCATTCGCATCATTCTTATTTTATTCGTTTCATCAACAGCGACCATTGTTATCGATTATCTCCGACAACTTTTATCAAGAGCCATATTGATCTAACAACCAGCTAGTCTCTTCTAAGGCGACCACCCTTCATCTTAAAAATCAACATTTTACTGTCAATCGATGCAAACGACGCTCCTTTATCTTTCTGCTTCTTTGCTAAGTGTTTTAATTTGTGTCAACACTTTAACTTTTCTCAAATCAATCGCAATACGAGTGGAGAGATTTTTTAAGCCTCGAAGGTCTTTCTCAACGTTTCTTTTGTTGACTTAATTAAGAATTGGATAAATATAGAAATACCAGTCGACGAAGATGTGTGACAATTAAAAAGTATCGTACAGCTATAACAGGTTATGAGTTCAGTATTTTTTTATTGAACATTTCATTTCATTGATTTGAATTTCGAATGTTTTCTAGTGTATTGCAATTTCGCTGCTTGCACATTTCAACCAAAAAATTTCGGATGAAGCATCCTGGGAATTTCGATGGTCGCTAAGTACATCAGAACGTTTCCCTGCGGTATTCTTGCTGCAACCTTGATCAAGCCGTAGATTTGTTTGTTGACCACCAAGATCCAATTTTTGCATTATTCTAGCACTTTGACTGTATATGTTTAAGCTTGATATTTATCAAAGCTGAAAAAGACGAGAAAAATGATAAAATATTGAATTAGTTATTTTTAAGAATTGTTTAAATTAAGCTCAGTTTTTGCTTATTTAATTTTACATAGTCGTACTTTACGAATAAAGTGAATTTTTAAAAACTGTACAAATTAAATTTAATTAACATAAATTACATTGCTTTAATTTAAAAAGAAATGTATATTGTGTATAGTTATTCATTTTAACAGCGATACTTAATTATAATTCTCGTATTTTACAGAGTAATTCATTTTTTTATTGATTCAACAAAAACTTTTCTTGATCATGTCAAGAACAGAATGATTTTCGTTATTTCAACCGTTATCAAGTGGGTTTGTTTGGTTTACTGAATTCGTATTGATCGACATGCTTTTATCGTAAACATCTTCATTAAAATCATATTTTTTATTGCACAAAATACTTGTTTAAATTGCAATTTCTACCGGAACTGAGTCTTACTTATTGAGTATTCTTTATATATATATATATATAACATTTCAGCTTGTCCATTCTGCTGCTATGTGTCTCTCCATTTCTGTTTGTACTTACGCTTGATTTCACTTGAGTTCTATCGTCTCGCGACGTTGACATATAGGGTGTGCGGAGCGACTGATTTCTCGTCAATGTGCCGATATTGTCTCGTTTTTGTCCCCCGGAGACGTTGAGAAATTCGCCAATGAGTTACCTCGATTTTCGTCTCGGTGACAAATTTCCGTACAGCGATTCATTGCTGAGCATAATTTGCGCGATTTCTTCCTCACTTCTACTCACTCATGTTGTTTACCATATTTTGGAGTAACCTGAATGGAGAAATAAATGTAGTTGACGTAATTGAAAATCCTTTTGATAATTTGCCAAGCGAATATAAGAAGAAAGAGTTGAGAAGCGGCTTTCTTTATCTGCTGTTCAGTTGAATCAAATAAATTATTGTTCTTATTGTCCAAAAAAGATTTTCGTGGAAATTGAAAATGAGTAACCGCAGAGAAATCCACACCAAGTATGAGGCAAAGCCGCATTCGCAAAGTTCGAATTTGTTCATGAAGTTTCGCCGAATCATTCCAATTCACAATTTATATATACATACATAGATATGTAGATATAAACCCGCTTCTTTATAAACCACTCGGATTATTCATGAAATTTATTCTTTACGATTCTTGATAGCATTGTTCGTTGCGTCTAATTTTGATTTACTTTTTCTTCCAGATCGTCAGCACAATAAGTTCGTCAGTGTACTACTTTTTTGATTTTATCTCCAGCAGGCAGCCTTATTGTCACCTTGTTCGTTTTCAGTTGTGCGCACGTGGCGTTTTTCAGTGTACACAACACAACCTTCCAAGCTAGTTTGGACCACGATTCCTATTCTGGGCGCATCCCGGCCAGTTCGCACGGCTGCCTCAATCGCGCCTCTAGCCTTTTCCCAATTCACGACCACGATGCAAGATGACACGATCATTTGATCGAATTGCAAGAGGTCGAATCGAACCAAATTTACGGAGTCTCTTTCCCCCGAGGAACGTTGCAAATCAGAAGTCGGATGGAGATGAGAATATTAGCAAATGGCTCGAATAAAGTAGCCATGATGAGAAACAAAAAAATGCTGACGTTGAGATTATTTGGAAGTCATTCCCCCTTTAGTGCGATTGCTTTTATTGCAATACCTATTGGGGAATTTCAATAGAAGTAGATATTGAGAAAAATGAGATAGTTTTATGAATTATATGTACGATTTTTATCTATCGAAGGGAAACTTAGTAATTGTGTATTTGTATGCATTTCAAAGATGGAGGATTAATATAGACAAAATATTAGCTCTTTTGTATGACTGTGTATTCTTGATTTTCAAATTGAGTAATGATTTTTTTGTCGAGACTAACAAACACATTGATTATCGCTGAAAAATTCATTGTGCCAAGTAAATGAATTGTATTTTTAGAACAACTGTTTATTTTAGTGCATTAATATTGTTTACTAATAACTATTGATTTTTGATTAAATGAAATTATGTTTCGATTCATACGAAGCATAATATTTATGCTTTATATGAATATGGCATTCTACGTTATAAAATACAAATTAATAATAAATTAAAAATGTATTGCGATTGTTATATTCGTATTTTTTTTTTTTTTAAATTATATTAATTATTTTATTAATTAATTTCATTCTGTTAAATTAAGTTTTTTGATGTATTCAATTGAACTAAAATTTGTTAAATTCAACTAAAATTCAAAGAGCTGAAAAACTCAAAATTGAAAATTGAATGAAATTGTGGAAAATGTACCAGTGTGAAAAATGTTCAGACTGAAAGCTATAATTGCAGCTATTAAAGAAAAACTGGTTTGCATAATTACAGTTGAGGTCAGCTCGACTAACTTTCACTCAGAGAAAGATCATTGAGAGCTGATGATTCACTTGTAAACTCAGTAAAGAAAACTACCGATTCAACCAATCACGATCTAAACGCAGTAATTCAGCAGATTGTCGACTCCGACAGATATCTTATAACATTTGACGAGTTTAATATTATTTTTGTTCACGATCTTTCGCGCACATAAACACACCGACTTGATGTTTCAATTAAATTCCACAGGATATCTTCACTGCAATTTGCACTCAGCCTATTTCCTCTCATTATCGGCGAATTATGTCCTCGAAACAATCGTAGTTACAACTTTTTTTCTGAGCAATTTCAGTTGAATCGAATTGCGATCGGGTTGAGCTGAAAAAAATGAGACTCTTTTCGAACATTGTTTAACTCAAACGTTTTCCGCGATTCTATCGTGCGAGCGTTTTGTATTGCAAAATTCGATTTGCAATGTGAAAAATCGCGAGTTATGAACTGTAAAATGAGCCGCTGCAGGATGAGAAGCTAAACCGTTTTACTTCTCTTGAAAAATTGAGAAGTTAACGTTATTCGAGCATGACTGAGCGCAGCGAAACAATAAATTTTTGCCAGCGCATTAAAAGGCACTTTGCTAGATGTTTAATCTATGAATGCAAGCGGTAACTTTAACGCCGTGACGACGACGTCATTTTACTATCGCGTTTCGAGCAGCAACATCACTGCGAATATAAAAATTCAATACACGTTATTTTCGATCCAAATATCGCCGATGTCAGACGGCCCCTTAATTTTGTTCTTTTTTCACTCTCAACTCGGCTCGATAGAGATGAGCGGAAGAAATTGACGTAAACAAAAACTCAACTCTTCTGTTCTCCTCCTCTTGTTGTTTTCAGTTCTATTACCATCCTCTTTTCTCTTTCTATTAAACACAATTGCTGGTATTAATGAATCACAATTTCCGTCCACCGCGGTTGTTGCTTTTTCCCTAACCAAAAAATCATTTTCAATTCATTTTCTACGGTTTATCAAATCAATTTGCAATTTTATTATTTAATTAAAACAAATTTATTACTCATTTATATTTTCATTGGAAATGATTGCTTAAGTTAGATTTTATATATTATGTGATTGATTTCAGGTAAAATGAGTAATGTGAAATCAGCCGCGGGTTTTCAGTCCTGTAAATGCGCAAACCGTTGTTCTTTTGGGTCGAGCGAATCTGGCATTGCTCGATAAATCTGCAGGTCGTGCGCTTGTTGAAGTTTGCCACACGCATGTAAAAGATGTCGCGCCGTATGATGACACAATGCGTGCCCGGCCCCCTAGATTTGCACTCTCCGACAGAAGTGGTTCTTTTCTGTCAGTGTTACCTGCATAGCCAGCATACACAAAACGCTTTTCATCTGTGCATGAATAATAAATAAATTATGCAAACGACTCGATAATACGTGTATTTTCTCATTTTTTCGGCGCCTAAGTGCAACCGAATTCTATACCAAATAACGTACATTGACGATTCAAAGTACGACCAGATGGCGCTGAGACATAAAACAGGATTTATGATGAAATATATATTATTAAACGAATGATTTTTGCCGTCATTATATTACGTTGGGCTGAATTTCGATTCATGTGATTATCAATGGACTTTTGTATGGTGTTCACAAAAAAAGTAGTTTGGATTTATCAAATATAAAAGTTATAACATGTAGCTTAAACCTATATATAAAAAAAAACATGTGAACCAACAAAACGCAGAAAAAACTTAATTCAAACATATATAATTTGGCGAAACAGGTTATTTATATTTTTAATTTTGAAGTTTATAATAATTTTAATGGTAGATGTTATACATATCTGATGAGGAAATTATACAAATTTTAAAATGTCAATAATACAATATTTATTTAGTTGCTACAAATGGCAAGTTTTATTTATACACTATAAAAATTACTATTCATCGCACTAAAAACAAAGATTGTAAGGTATTTCTGCAGTTTGTTATTTGTCTTAGTCTCAATTAGGTCATTGTTCGGAATATAAAAATGCACTTTAAAGATAATCTAACCATCTGAAGATATAGTCAAGGAAGTTCTAGTTTTACTATGACCTTTAAGTGGGTAATACCTTTTTCTTTTGGGCCGACTTTTTTTTCTCTGTTGCCTTTTTCAAAGTCAATGAATAATGCAAAAATTAATTCTTAATGATACTTTTTTTTGTTTAATTACCTTTTTTAATTTGTTTTTCGAACAAAAGAATTTATATTTTGAAATCTATCAAATTTTTAATATAATAAGAACATTTTCAAAACAAAGAATTTTCGTTTGCAAACCTTAAATATGAAATATTCTAGAACCTGTAGTTTATAAATTGTAACATATACTTTGAGTGACTGAAACAAATGCTGTTTCAAGATTATCTTGAAGTGTATTTTATAACAATTTTTAGAATCCATAGAAATCGACAAAAATAAAGATATAGATGTCAGGATTAATATTCACAGTTATCATTGTTTTCTTTGAAACAAATTAATTAAATTTAATTTTAAATTGTTTGAATTATAAATATAATGAAATTAAAAATGCATAAACGAATAAAAATAATATTATATATTATTA
>JABFQD010001947.1:0-16576 GCA_022817045.1 Psix sp. ZL-2020 | reverse complement strand
ATGAATTTCAAGTTAGTTAATGTTGTAATGTTGTTTATAAATGAATTCAATTTCTAATATGAGAAACTATTTGCGTGTTAAGATTTTTTTTCCCCCAATTTCACCTTAGATGTTTTGTAATCACTTTATTTTTATTAATCAATTATTAATCAATTAATAATATATTTAGTTTAAAAAAAATATTGTAAAAGTGTTGTGGGAAAACTTGAATGACTGGGGAGTTTCGGAGCTAATTGGATTTTATTTGATGTTAGAGGGCGCGATCAGTATAAATGAGCAATTGAGAAAAGAAAGCGCGAGTCAGATTAGTGCCTGCTAACACCGAATTAAGTTAAATTTTGTTACGCGAACCTGCTAATTGTATTTAATTTTTTAATTAAATAAATCCTACAATTGGGGGCTCACCCGGGATAGATGAAGAGTACAAGAAAGCTGAAACCAAAGAAACGGCACATGCACAAAATGGCGGACCCAAGTATGTGGACTATCAATATCCTGAAACAATTTCTGACAGAAAACGAACTTTCGACATCCGGCACCAAAGCCCAATTGGTGAAGAGAGTGCTCAAAGCAGATGATAATGAATGAAATCGAACACGAACGTTTATCACTGGCGTGATGGAAGCGCAAGAGTCAGACGAAGCCAGAAGCAGGTTGCTGGATCAATCGATATTGAGCAACGGAGAAGCAGATAATGAAACAGGAAGGCGAGATGACAAACGTGGAAATGAAGCAGATGATAATGACAACGAGATAAACGGATCTCAGCTAAATAGTCACCGACTTAGTCCACGCACTTTAGAGAAAGAGAGACAGCTGCTAGCGAGGAGGGAAAGGGAGTTACAGAAGAGAGAGAAAGAGACGCTAGAACGAGAGGTATAATTGTTGCGGAGGGAATTGGCGCTGATGCGCGTGCAAGCAGGCAATACGCGCGAGCATGAGAACGCAGCAACAGATGAGCAGGCAACGAGAGCAAGCGAGGTGCAGTCACGTGATCAAGTGAGAATTGGCAGCCGAGCACATGAAGAGAAAAAAAGCGCAAGCGGGGAACGGCGCTTTACTGACTGGAGATGTAATGGCGAGCCAAGGCGAGAGGGGGGGGGGGGGTAAAGAGATGCACACGTGATTAATTACTCAGTTTCGGCGGAAAACCTGCAGTATGCCGGTAATATAGAACAGCCCATTCAAACCTCGAGCAGATTGACAGATGGCAGCGTGAGCAGGTTGTAGCATATCGGGTTGAGTGTTACGGCAGTGGCCGAGTTATTAAATTATTTCGATGAAAAAACAGAAACGTGCGAAAATTGGGTTAAAAGATTAGAACTATTGATACAAACGTATATGGTGAATGACAATTTAGCAAAGATAGTGTTCGGAATGAGATTAAAAGATCGCACGTTAACATTGATGAACTCAAAACCGGAACTAATGGCGATGCCATTTAAACAAATGTTAGATGAATTAAAACTGATGTTTAGTCATATAGCGAATAAATGGGAAACTTAAACTGAAAATTAACTTTCAAAATCGAGTGTGGAAAATCGGTGAATCATTTATAGAATACGCGGACGATAAGCTTATTTTAGCTAATTTAGTTCCAGTGGAGGACGAAATAGAGGTAGTTTACACGTTGGGTGAGGGAATTCCTGATGTAAATTTGAAAAATCAAGCGCGAATACAGCGATTCAATTCAGTGCGAGCAATTATTCAAGCGTTTGATAAAATCACACTTAGGGACAATAAAGTAAATTCCGGACACGTACAGAATAAGTTAGAAAAGCTAAGTGACAGGGAAAATACGGTTAATAGAAGCTTGTGTTACATATTTAAAAATCCTGGGCACGTTAAAGCAAATCGTCCGCGTAGATCGGATCATATTAAATGCTTCAAATGTAACAAATTAGGACACTTCGAATGAAATGATTGTGAAACCGTTGCCTGATAATCCGGACTCATATAGTGATAATTTACCAGAAGTATACAGAATAAATGTGGAATCTCTTAATACCGCATGCGATGCATTAGACAAATGTGAAGCGATTGGTGATGAAAGGCAGAAGGTTCGACAGCTAATTGAAAAACATAGTCTTGGGAAATCACCTGAGATTGGGTTTGAGATGAGAACCATAATACGGAGCGATAAGCCAATATCACGGCCACCGCGTATGTTATCCCCATTGGAAAGGGAATTAGTTGACAAACAAATACAGGAATGGCTTGAGAATGGAGTTATTCGGTCCTCATTATCAGAGTACGCCAGCCCCATTATCCTCGTAAAAAAGAAAGATGGTTCTCGAAGATTATACGTGGATTATAGACAAATAAACCGTGAGATCTTTCGGGATCGTTACGCGTTACCCTTGATTGACGACCTTCTTGATTCATTGCAAAACGCTAGAGTATTTAGTACTATAAATCTGGAGAACGCGTTTTTTCATGTGCCAATTGAAGAAAATAGTCGCAAATATATATCTTTTGTGATTCCTCGGGGGCAATACGAATTTAATAAAGTACCGTTGGGATTGAGTAATTTGCCTAGCGTTTTTCAGCGTTATATTAATGTTGTTTTTAAAATTCTGACACGAGAAGGTACTGCGCTGATTTATGTGGACAATCTCCTAATACCCTCTGAAGATATAGCAGGTGGTCTAGCGAAATTAGAGCGAGTGTTGGGCACAGCGGAAAAAGCCAGATTAGCGATAAAATGGAAAAAATGCCAGATTCTGTGTAATAAAGTCGAGTTTGTAAGCAATGTGATTGAGGCAAGTAGAATTAGTCCATCCGAGAATAAAATTAACGCTGTTACAAACTTTACATAACCTACCAATGTGCGACAACTCCAGAGTTTCCTGGGTCTAACCAGTTACTTCCGGAGGTTTATACCAAACTATTCGATGTTGACTCGCCTTATATCTGACTTGCTGAATAGAGAAACTAAGTTCGTGTTTGGTCCAGATCAACATGATGCGTTCCAAAGGCTGAAAATGATGTTGAGGTCTAAACCTGTGCTAGCTTTGTACGTCGCGGGAGTCGAAACGGAGCTCCATACGGACGTATCCAAATGGGGTTTCGGTGCCATTTTGATGCAACGGTCAAAAGAGGATGGAAAACTTCACCCAATCCACTACTTTAGTCGGAAAATTAGCAGGGACGAAGAAAAATATACCAGCTACGAGCTCGAAATGTTGAGTATCATACGGAGTCAGAAAATTTGGGGTATACCTTTTAGGTATACACGTGAAAATTTTTACAGACTGTAAAGCCTTTATCCTGATGAATAAAAAAGATCTCTGCGTCCGAGTGGCAAGGTGGGCGTTGGAGCTTGAGGAGTATGATTATACGATCGAATACCGAGCTGGAAATAAAATGGGTCACGCCGACGCTTTGAGTCGAAACCCTGTCCCTGAATTTTGGATAGTACGATCAGATTTACAAGGCTTAATCCCAAGATTCAAAAAGGCACAACGAGAGGATGAGCAAATTGCGACATTTCTCAGAGAACTAGACGGAAAACAGATACCAGGCTATTTGGTGAAAGGCGGTTTATTATTTAGAGAAGTTCATGGTGATAATAAGCTAGTGGTACCTGCAAAGATGACGAAGAGCATTATCCGTCGAGCTCATGAGATGGGACATTTGAGTGCAGAAAAGACAATCACCATTGTCAATAAAGACTATTGGATTCCAGGAGTACAGAGAGAAGCCAGAGAAATTATTACAAATTGCATCTGGTGCATCTTGGCGGATAAAAAGACAGGGCTTCAAGAAGGATGGCTACACGCTATTGAGAAAGGTTCCATACCACTCGACACATATCATATTGATCACTTGGGGTCAGACACCTTCTCCAAGTTTAGCTGGCTCTACCCGGTGAGAGCAACTGGAACACGCGGAGTAATCGTCCGATTGTCGAAGCAGGCTGTCATATTTGGCGATCCTCGTCGAATCATTTCGGATAGAGAGATAGCTTTTACGTCGAACGATTTTAAGCGGTATTGCCAGGAGAACGGAATTGAGCATCATCGAGTGACAACCGGCACACCTCGAGGCAACGAACAGGTTGCCTCGAGGTATAACGGATAAATACAGTTATTATACATAACTTTATTTGAATGCTGCGCAACATAGAAGTATCGGTACCTCACCGTTTCGAGCACTCATCGGCTGTTATTCTCGATTTCGTGGAAGCGAGAGCGTTAAAGAACTTATCCAACAGGAGTTAGTTCAAGGTTTTGATCGAGCACGAGACGAAGTGAGACTGAAAGCAGCGGAAAGGATAGCAAAAGTACAGAGAGAAAATATGAAGACATAATAAAAAAAGAAAATCACCACGACTATATCGAGAAGGCAACATAGTTGCAATAAGGCGGACTCAACAAGGCCCTGGGCTGAAGTTGAGATTTAAATATTTCAGACCCTATAAAGTAACTCGAGACTACGGTCAAGAAAGATATGAAGTGAGCAGATTAGGCGACGGAGAAGGGCCTAAGACGACGACGACCGCTTCTGACTCAATGAAGCCGTGGATCGAGGAAAAAGAAGATGCAGAGCTAAGTGAAGATGAAATATCCGAAAACGAAGTGCGAAAATTATCGGCACTCGAGGGCGAGATATCGTCAGGATGGCCGAATGTGGGAAAATTTGAATGACTGGGGGGTTTCAAAGCCATTTGGATTTTATTTGGAGTTAGAGGGCGCGATCGGTATTAATGAGCAATTGAAAGAAGGCGCAAGTCAGATTAGTGCCAGCCAACACCGGATTAAGTTAAATTTTGTTACGCGAACCTGCTAATTATATTTAATTGTTTTGGACGAAATAAATAGTGCAATTAAATATATTGTCGTGCCATTTGAAATAAGCTCTGATCTGAAAATAAATCCTACAGTGTTTTTTTTGTAATAAAGGATAGCCGGTAAATTATTAAATCAAATAAACTTGTTACAAGGTTATTAAATGTATGTAAAACATAAAAGGTAAAATAGAAATTGCGTGTTCAAAAAGCGAATAAGAAGTCAATTCTATACTCTTTCAATTCTCAACTCTTGCCACAAAATCAAGAACAAACTGAAAAGAAATAAAAGTGACTTTTTTGACGCAAACACCAAAATGTAAAAAAATGTACTCCCTCCTGCTAAGAGGACTCGAACAACAACAACAACAACAAAATAAAATTAATCTCTATTAATATAAACTCAATCATAAAAAAGGACGAAAAATACAATCTTTTTAAACTCCTAAATAATTGCAATTCGGATTTTGTATTATTAAATAAAATTAAATAAAATGAAACTAACAGAACAACATAAATTGACATTTGAAAAGCACATATTTGCATGAAACGATAGACGTAATTCTCCGTCAATATATCGTCATTATAAAAAAATCAAATTCAAAGAAATCAAATATATCCGGAAAGCTCAACAAAAACAAAATGGTCTTAGTAAACAAAACAACTTCGGATCAAATAGTATATTAAAGCCGAGGACCCCACTGACGCCCGAGGCTTGTACGATGTTTTACGCGTCAGAACAGTAGCCAGAAGTGGAATTAACCGTGCTCTTTTACTGTAAACGTCACTCGAGCAGATTAGTTCCACTTACGACACGCTGCTCTGACGCGTAAACTACATTTTGAATAAACCAACTAAAAACAGTTTAACTCACACCTTAGCAAATATAAATAAGTGAAAATAAACCAATAGAAAAATAAAAAGATTACAGAAAAACCAAAAAAAACTATTTACTAGGCGGAAACACGCTGAAAAATTAAATTTGAATCCACAAACAGTTCTATGGTATCAAAATAAAATAAAACAAGCAAGGGAAACAATTACCCTGCTTTTTAGACGACCTCATAATTACAGTACGAGACAAAAATCCAACTAAGGTTGAAGGAAACCTAGGAAACCTCTATTATCAAATAAACAAATATTATAAAACCTAGAGGCTAAAAGTTAATAATGATAAGACTGAAAATATAGCAAAACTTCCATATCAAAACAAGCCCTTAATTTATTTAAAGATGTAAAATACTTGGGATTTCATTTAGACTGCAAACTAAAGTTCAACACGCACATTAAAATTTAAATCAAAAAAGCCAAAAGAGCGTATTTTCAAGCTAATACACTTTCTCACTCGAAATGTATTAATGAACGAGTGAAAATTGTTTACTATATGTTACTTATCAGAACTATCCTTACATACGAATACTTCATCCGGTTCAACATAAGCCCAAGAATAATGAATAAAATGTATATCTTCGAAAGACACTGTTTGCGTATTTGCACCAATCTACATACTTTACCAGAATCAAATTGTCAAAAGTATTTCTCTAATAATAAACTCTACAATACAGGTAATATATCTAGAATGGGTAACTTTATTATTAAACTCTTGAAAAACAATGTAGGGCACTCTTCAAAAAATAAAACAAATAGTTCAATTTATGGTCCATATTACCTAAACGACGAGTATCTTATGATTGCAGCAGAGTCTGAACACATTCCAGTGTAAGGATCTTGTATCTTAATAAAAGGGCTACGTACATAAAGGATAACAATAACATTCCAATATTTTATCACAAAAAATGCTTTCATTAATAATATAAACCTGCATACATGAATTAAAAAAATATGACCAAGAAAATAATTTAAAGACTGACGATGTTTGTTATATGAAAAAACATTTATAATAAATAAGGTCCCCGACTGCCGAAAAAGTTGGAGTATTCTAAGTTCTACTGACTAAAAGAAAAAGGAAACGAATAAATCGGAATCATTTGTTTTGAGTAATAAACTCGAGGAAAAAATAATTTTTTTTGATACGTCAGCAACTTGCATTTTCAATGCAATGTACAAAAATATTAGTTCATGGAACATTCGACTATTCTACGCAATTTTTGACGCAATTTTACGATTTGTGGTTGCAAAAATGGTCACTAAATACCTCTCTTATTTTGCTTATTACAAGATACGCAAAAAGATGCCAATGTATCTACATTTAGTCGTGTCGGGAAATTGTACCACAGATTCTTAACGCCGATTTTAAAAAAGGAATCTACTTTGCAACGAGAAACGTGTGACTATCTACCAAATTTGTAGGATGCAATTTTCACTTGTGGGCAAAGTTGGTTACGGAAAATAAGAGAACTTGGTCTATCGAAAGAATATATTTCTACGTATACTGAGATTAGTAGCTATATTAGGCACCCATGAAGAAAACAAACGTATGCATTTCTTGAATATCAAATTAGCTCATGTATAAAAATGAGAAGCAGTAAAGTGGAACGCGTAAATCTAGAGAAACAACTGCTCATATGCTATGATTAACACCAAATTACGCAAGACCGCAGTTATCATTTTGACTTCGTGAAAAAAAAACATCTGCATTGAATTAGAAAGAGAAAAAAGTAAAAATATTTACGACTAAAGAGTAGCTCTATTGAACAATCGAAATTTCATCTTTTTAATCATGCCTGCAATAATATGCTGTCAAACCTAAATCTATAAAAGTAAGAAGGAAAATATAAAACGACTTTGTTCTAATAATAATCTTTTTTAAAATAATTATGTAAAACAAAATATAACATCTGGCAGAGATGACTTATCCTTCTCTTAATTACTAATCAAATTTTATCAATTTGGTGTTTGGTGGCATGGCCTTTAAAACATATCATAATCGCATATAGTTATTAATAAAGAGTATTTTTATAGTCTAAGTAAGTAATACGATATATTATTATATATTACTTTATTTACAATAATAATTACTCTTAAATATTACTTCCCTTAAAAACAAGAATGTTAATCCGAAAAGCTACAAAAATAACCACCACTTTATCAAATTCCTATATTCAATCAGTTTACAATTTATTTAATTTTCAGTAATTAACCTATATTACCTAATTAAAATACAAGTACGAAAAATATTGCATTTTTCAATTATCTCAATAAAAACATGATATAATTCATATTATCTAGAATGTACATATAAGGACGTAAAATATACTAAATATGTAAAAAAGATAACTTTGAAGAAAAAGTTGTTATATTAAAATTAAACATAATATTTTATTTGATATGAATAAAGTTTACATATACTCAAAAAAATATTTTGCGAATCGGTTAAATCAAGTGAATATGAAGTTAAATTTGTTTTTTAAATTTGTCAATGGAGTCGTTTCAAAAGAAATTTGCTTGAAGCAACTGAATTCGTTTGAATTAAGTTCATGAACTTGATTCAACTTCTCTTATTTTTTTTCAGTGTAAAAAATAAAAAATTGTTGCCTATAACAAAAATAGCTATGTTATAACAAATTGTAAGTAATGCTTGTTTTGATATACGATACACGTGTTCATGTATAGTTATATATTTTGACGGATATAATTTATTTATCTTAAAGTAATAGAGTAACGCACCATTTATTGTGGTACACTTTCTTTCTCTATTAGGCAAGAATGATTATATATTAAAAAATATTGTAAAATATTACATCTATGTCCCTCTAAAAAATAATTCTAGAAACATTGAACGGATATTTTGAAAATATTTAGTTGAACATAAGTATATTTTTAAATATTTTTAATATTCTGTAATACTAAAAATTATGACAGTTAAAAAATTTCCCGACTATTAATTAGAATATTATTAAAACTAATGTTCAACCAATTATGTTTTTCAAACATTTATTTACTACTTTTATACTTATGCATATCATTTTTTTATTTAAATGATTCACTGTTTTTTTTAATAACTTGAATAGTACAAAACTTAAAAACGATCATTATGGGTTATGCGAATGTTTAAACGTATCATTACTATCAATTTATAATTATAATAAACTTAACACCAATAAAATGACAAAATTAAAACAATTGTTTTTTTTCAATTTTACATTGATTACTATTTTCTATGATGCATTAACAATTATTGAACAAATAATATTTTATAAGTTTGCTACCTTTATATCCCCGAATTAATAATTTATGCTTTAAAATTATGTTATTTTCCATTTTAAAATTAAATCTATAACCACAAAGGCAGGTTCTGTCGGCTATGTGTACTTTCCTTTACAAAATTATGCAGTTTTTTTTTAAAAAATAATCCAATATTTGACTTATAACATTAATTATCGCTAAACGATGGAACGTTTCCACATTTATGAATTGACTTAAGAGCCCATAATTCTCTCTGCTCCTCTATTAACTTTGATTTAAATCTTATTTTTTATTATGAATCTATTCATAATTTAAATATATTTATTTATATATGATACAACTGTAAAACCAAAATTGTATATCTCAATGAACTAGAAATGAAATATATTTCAACGTTTCTAGTTTCCAGTGTTTTAAGAATAAACGAAATACACTGACTAAAAGTCAATCACCATAACTTTCATAATTATAGATTAAGAAATATCCATTTTTATACCTACCCATCTCAGTTCACTTTTCATGAAGCTCAAGGATATGTATTATTGTAATCTAATTCACAATGCTCTTGTATGTACTAGTTGTAATATTGTACGAAAAAAGTCTGATGAAACAATCAAGTTTTATTTTTTGTTATTACAAAAAGCTGACATTTTAATACATTTTTAACGTGACCTATGGTATTAAAATAAATATACAAATCTATCCGTAATAGAAGTTCAAACACATTTAAATTAATTTCAGTAAATTATTATTTATTCATTTATTATCTGTCTACATATACTATCTTTTTTATCAATGCGAATGTGTCTTTTTTATGGATTTAGAACTGTTGTAGCAAAATCACAAATGCAGATTAAATCTGCAGATATATTTATTCAAATATTGTCTCTAAATTATATTATTTTACATTAATCTCATTATTTTAATAATTTGAAGTAATGATAACTATTTTAAATATGTTCTAAACTGAAGAAATTCTAATTCACACTCTATATAAAACATGTATTTCTCATATGCTCATAATGATAAATAATTAATTTTAAAAAATCAAGGTCATGAAATAGTCAAAAATCCCCATTATAAATTTTGACTAATTTAAATATTTTGTAAATGCTCCAATGAATAGTGGGAAATAAAATGTAAACAAATTTCTTTTCATTTTGAATTTACTAATGAATGACACAAAATAAATAAAATATTATTTGAAATAAAAAAGGTATGGAAAATAAATCAATTCAACATTCGCAAAAACTTACATTTTTTAATCTGAATTGATATTCATTTATTAAACTCCTATACATTATGTGTCTCATTACCTAGAAATCCTGATCTTATTTATCATAAGCTTGTATAGTGACATTTTTCAATAATTTCATAAGAACATTTTTCATTTAAAGTTAAAATATCTATCAACTGTTTATTTATTTTCGTAGAATTTTTCACATTTCTAAACCTTTACAAATGAATGTTACTTACTCTAAAATTATTCACACACTTAAAAACAACTTCATTTTTCCTTGTTTTTGCATATTAAAAAAAATCAAAATGTAATAAAATAATTTGATTGTTTTTTATATTTCATATGGTAAAAAATTTGACAAACAAACAACGATCGGGGCACAATTTTGAAATATGACAATACTAAAAAGCCACTTCGGCATAATAAACGACGTATATATTGAAGTTATTTCTGGAAAATTATTTATCAAGAACTTGCTATATCTTACATTGTAGTGCAAAAACTTAAAAATATAATTTAATAATAATAAAATAGAGTTAAAATTAAAAGCAAATATTCGAAGGTTTTATCGTATTACAAAATTCAACTTTAAAACTTAACTAGTCGCTAACTTTATATAAAATTAGTTAATACATTTTCTATAAATGTGTAGTATATTCAAATATGATGCACAGAACTCTATACCTTCAATAAAACATATACACAAAAGGATAAAGGACTTAATTGAACTAATAAACAATAATTTATATTTAATGTTTATTTCTTAAACACAATATAAATACAAGTAAAAATCTAGTTAAAAATTGAAGTGTTTCTACTATGAGATTTATGTTCATCATAAAATCCACATTGCACTTCATACAAACCTTTTCCTTTGACTATGACATTAAACTCCAGATTGATTGATAGAAAACAATAAACTGTAATCTTGAATTTCAAAAATGTTTTGAATGCAGTCTTTCAATAGAATATGCACTCTTCCATTATTTCAGCTTCTCCTGAGAAAAAAATTTAATACTGAGAGGAAAAACGAATCAACATAATCAGTTCAAAAAGCAAATGTGAAGAGTTTAGATCACTATTATCTAAAAGTTCGATTATTATGATTTATTTCCAATACATTTCAAATTAATGAATATCAATAATTTATACTGATGTAAAACAGTCAATGTATATTTTCAACATTTTACTGTACATATTGAAAGAAATATGTATTATTTAATTAAATATATATTTAAAAAATTAGTTCAAATTAATAAGTAATAATAATGCGAGGATTTATCAACATTTTATAATATAACATTTACTGAAGTAAAAGAATACAGTCTTGATATTCAAAAGATACCTCTGATTCATATTATTCTCTGAGATAAATCTTTGAAAATAAAATCATTTACATTAACTGTAAAATTTAAACAAAAATCTACTTCAAAATACTCATCAGGGAATATTATGACGCAACGGCTTATATCAAGCTGAAATTGAATTACAGCGATAACTGAAACTGCTAGAATAGTCATTGCCAAAACAATTCCAGATTCCATCATTCTGTTACCAAATTTCAGCCTGATTTGGCAAAAATTGCCAAACTTACAGAAAAACATCCAGCATCCGAAACGATTCTCCAGAGAGAGCTCGACTCCTCGGATCCGGATTTAAGAAAATGTCATATTGGACCTGTTTTATCCACTGACAAAAAAACATTGTACTGCAACGATGTTGGGTTCTCTCATCCTCTGTTTAATAGATCATCAAGGTACGTCCAGACTCGCTGACTTGATCCTACATTCATCATATATGAGATATTATAACATGTCCATATTTCATAGTTCGCGCGTACTCGGAATCTACAATATCACGATCACGATTTTGGCATCTTCTGTCCCGTAGAGAGTTAGATAGGTGCTCGCATCAATTGCCAATCAATCGAATCGAGAGAGTTATTAAGTCCCGGCGATCTCTTGGCGATCTCGGCGAATCCGTTCCACGTCCACGTCCACGTCCACGTCCTTCCACGCCGCTTTCCATCGTCGACGACTCGGTTATAGCGTTCGCATAATTTTTCAGCTAATGGAAGCTTCGTCATGCTATAACTTATAGCATCTGTTCGAGAGCCGAACCGTCCGATATCCCGACCGATATCTCGATAGACAAAAGATTCTCAGGTCTCCATTCAATTCAATAACCGTTTACCCTACATTTCAGATTCGACATTAAAAGGACTAAACATGTTTCCAGGTCAAATAAAAAATTAAAAAAAAATTTCGATTCACAATCATTTGTCCGAATTGTTATTGTTGAAATTAATGTCATCTCTTGTAGGTAAGCGGTTAAATCGCCAAAATTATTACAAAGTAAGAAAACATTTCCTAGTAAATAATCGTGACAATCATCAAAATACATTTATTGTTAGTTAGGTAAACTGGAACGCGTGTGTGGTTATTGCCACCTAGTCATAAGAATGTATAATTGTAATTTTATACAGTAATCGAACGTTTTTACACTTAGATACATAAAATATTATTTAAATGCAAATGAGCATTTGTGCCATATTGTAATATGCAGTTCTGTGACATTCTTCCTCAGAAATATAAGACTAAAATAAGCAGCAAAATATGATCGAAAAACGACGGTCGTTTGTTGTATCTATTTAAATAAAATCACTTTATTTCTATTATGAAAAATATTCTATCATTTACTACCAACGAAATATGAATTTTTTTCTCAAAAAATCGCCTAAATATTAACAAATTAATCCTAAAAATTCACAAATATTAATTAATAATAAAACATTTTGTTTTTTGACAATTATTTTCACAAGTAATTTCATTTAAATAAATTTGAAATTCAATCAATATTTTTGCTCACTAATCCTTATTACTCTTAGATGGGGAAAAAGTACTCCATAGTAGCTTCATTAGATTTGTCATTTTATTTTTTCTTTTTTTAAACTAAATTTATCGTAATATCGTAATACGATGAACGTAAAATAAGAAAAGCCAGTTTCTAATGAAAAAAAAAAAAAAGAACAAAAACCAAAAAATTATATACTCAAGGCAAATTTTAATTAAATTTAGCAATTCTTTGATAATATTTATAATATAAAATGTGTATGCAAAAAATCTACAAAAGTATCAATTCCAAAAATTTGAAACAGAATTTATGAAGTTCATTAAAAAATAAATTACTAAGTAAATGATAAAGTCAATATTTTCTTCGAAACAAAATTATTATACTACTCTAAAAACTTGATATTTTATTTTCAAAAATCAATTCATATACTGGCTGAATTTATTCCGCACGCGATTAAACTGAGTAGAGTTTCCCTATTACTCGTCTGTTCTAATTCGGGAAACGTCATCTTTTCCAAGATGATTTGATAAATATCAATATCATAATTTTTTCAATTAGTAAAATTCAATCCATGTGAAGATTTTTACTTACATTTAAATTTCCTAAATAACAACAAACCATCAACACATTTAAAAAATCACCTTGCAATTATGTTTTTCCAACTCGCATTAAAAAAAATCGGGGATAATATAAAATAAGACTCCGTTTTAATAATCAAAAGAATTCTGAAATTTGAGTATAGAAATCAAACGAAAATCTTTTCAAACTCAATTTCCGATTTCCTGTTCATTGAGAGTTTCAACTGCCATCAAGAAGATGTTAAAGTTATACATTTTACCTCACCGATATCAAGGTACACTAATGTTAATTTCCATCTTGTCAAAATAACCAAATAAAGAATGATAAAAATTTGTTTTTCAAAATGTTTCTCATCGTTAAAGTATCTATTCAAAATATAACAAAAGAATAGTCTGATATGCATTCATGAATTATCCAACAAAAACACATTTAACGTCCAATTGTAACTTCAAAGTCAACGAAAATCCTTGACATCTTCTACATGGCGCTATTTTCAAAACAAACATAGCTGTCGATAGTGGGTTTGTCATCATTTTTCATTGCATTAAAACTGAGCACTTTCAATAACCCTTCAAGAACGAAATGAATTTCTCTATATTTATGTGTATTATTTGAATGTACCAGAACAATGTAAATTTATTAAATATTATCCACAATATTAAAATGAATTTTACATTATAATCTGTTATAATCTGTTCAATAAATCGCAATAAATCTGTCTAAATCTTATTTTTTGTAAATAAAATGTTGATTAACCATTAATGAAACCATATTCTGCAATATTCATACTTGAAGAGTTGAAAAACGAATCTATTATTTCTGTTTCGTAAATACACGAACGACCCATTATCGACGGTACATAAAAAGTCCGCTGGGTTCGCATGTTCTCATGAAACTCTCAATAGCGACTAAGAACTTTGTAAAGCGATAAAGGACTTGGGAAATAAGGAAATGTTAAATGGCGAAGGATTAAAATCAAAAGAAATTGAATAAAATGATTGGAATGAAAAAAAGTGAAAAACAAAAAAGGGGGCGTTGGCACGCGCGTGCGCGGAACGCGAACGAGCGCGAAACGCGAACGATGGCAGGAAGCCACTGCGAAAAAGCACGGCCGATGAAAGAGATGATGGCTGAGGAGTTGGTTACATCAAATCACGGCAGTTGTTGGAAATAAAAACAATCGATTGCATTTAACGTGTACTTGGACAAATGTTTACATTTCATTATCATGTATTTCATATATATGTATATATATATATTTATATAAGTTGCTTTCCATTTCATTCATGTCAAGTGGAATATACCATAGTTGCGTTATAATCACTGAAAACACGAATCTTATGAAATAAGAGAGTAATAACGCTGACACGCGTACGAGAGTTACAAAGCAAATTATGCATTGGTGCTTTTCTTACAGGACTCTTGGAACTCAATGTAAACCTAGCTTAACCAATCAAGTACTTTACTAATTCTAGTAAATATTTAATACACAGGTTAATTCATTATTCATTTCATTTTTGTTTTACGCTAAAATGCATTTGTGACGATGGTAGTGTGTATGTGGTGTATGAGATTAAACTGGAGGTGTATTCGTTTTTCGGTATCTACACTTGTTTTATCGACGATTTATAATGTTTGCCTCACCTCGCCACACGAATACAGTTATATAGATGAGGGCTCGGACCTGCGACTCTTCGGTGATTTAGGGTAGTCGTCATTGTCGTTAGTCATAATCACCAATCAACCACCGAGTAATGTACAATAAATAAGGAACAAAAAAGTAACGTCCGAAAAGTGAAAGAGCAAACAATCGCGAGGAAAAAAATCAATTAAGACAAAAATTGAACAAAAGCGGAGTCCTAAATCACACGACAAACTTGGAATGTTACGAATCAAGCATCAGCTTCGAATTCATCTCTACTAGATCAGTTTAAACAAGAATGAGGCTCGCGAATGAAGAAGCTCGCAGGTTCGATCCCGTTTGTGTAGAGTTGATTATCAAGTTATAAAAATTGCCATCTACATGGCACCGGGAGATCCGTTTAAAAATCGCTATGCCAAAATGCAAATGAAAACGCATCACACCCCGTTCAAATTTACATTAAAAAATATAACAGCCGAGAGGCGACAAACAAAGATGGCAACTCTTGTCACAATACATTTCGTCTGCAGGGCTCCGGCCACCCTATCAAAAGTTCAAGCGAGCGTCAGTTGCGCGACCAAAATCATACACAATTTTGGCCCGCAATTGTTACGCGAAATCTCAACTTTTGAAAGGGATATTTCTCACTTTTCATTTTTCTATGATGCTGTGTATTTGTGTATGCATATGTGTACGTGTATATGGTAGAGAAAATGTATGCTTGATTTTGGATGATTCATCATCTAACTCCACAAAGTCTATCATACGTTTAGAGCGGTAGAGCACTTATTCTGACAGAGCGAGGCGGCGGCACTGATCTTCGCGCCAGTAGATCGACAGACGGCCAAGAGTATCTCGGTCCCGAGGCTTCCTGCTAGCGACAGACGGACCGACGGACAGACCGACAGACCGATCCGAATCCGACGCGACGATTTAGTATGGTGCAAATCGGCACGACGGCGATGGCCCTCGTATTCCCGGTCTGGTAATTAAAATTCATTGCGTCAGTTAGGCGGCTTCGACCAATCGAGGTAGCACGTTCTGCTGTTCTTTTTTTTTATTTTGTGACCTCTTTTTTTCTGTTTTTATTTTTCTTTCTTTTTTTCTTTTTTTTTTTTTTTTTTTTTTTTTTTTTTTTTTTTAATTTTATTATTTAAAATGACGTTTCTATACTGTCTTGCGACGGAAAACGTATTTTTTTTTTTTTTTCTTTTTTTAAACAAATTTAAAATGAATCGAAGTTTTTGACATTTTTTTGGTTTTGTTTATTTTTTAAAAAAATTAAAATAAAAATCATGACAATTTTCTTTATATTAAAAAGAATTTT
>JABFQD010001946.1:0-16577 GCA_022817045.1 Psix sp. ZL-2020 | reverse complement strand
TATAATGTAATGTAAATTTAAATATAAGATATATATAAATACAAATGTAACCTATTTTTATGAACTTTGATATTTATTTCGAAAAGTTTAATACAAACGTCATAAACTGTAATAAAATTCTGACATAAAATTTGTCAATTTGGAAACCCAATCAAATCCAATCCATCAATTTGCGCCCCAGCGGATCAATATGTGCATTAACTTGGCATTTGAAATGTTACAAATACATTCATGTTGCTTTTATTACAAGTTGCCGATGCTGGCAATTTCTTGCATCAATGTTTAAGAAAGTTTAACTGTTAGAAACAGTCGTTATTTTAAACTTACTATCTTGAGGCTTTAGGATCCATGTATGCTCAATACACCACTCAGTCACGCCGCATTCAGCTGCTGTCCTGTTAAAGAAAATGATTATCAACTTTAAATTTGTTCTTTGTTCAGTACAGTTAAAGCCAAATGTAAAGCTTCTTTGTAAAGTGAATCTAAAGAGAATATTTCGTTAATGCATCATTTATGCAACCATCAATTTGATCAATTCTAAAATTAATTCAATAAATCAACAATTTTATTAACCCAGTTGCTGTAAAATAACTGACAATAGGATCGTTTATATTGTTGCTGGTAATTTGACATTTTCAAAGTTACTGGATGAATTGCTTACTGTTCGTTTTGGCACCAGTAGGAAGGTCCCCAAGTACAAACATGAGTACCTAATAATGGGCGGTTGGACCCGGTACTTTCTCTGGGTTTGGCCGCGACCGCTAAAATGAATTACAATATTTGCGTTGAATAAAAAACGAAATTACACTTTACGATTGTTTGCACAAAATTATTGACAAAATTCCGTGTCATCTTTATGTAATAAATAAGTCTTCTTTATTTATTCTTTAGATTACGGCGCGTGATAAGTCGATAAGTTAATCACAGGTATAACAAATGAATCTCGTCATATGTATATAAATCAATATTGAAAGTGCGATTTGAAACATAGAAATCATTTTTTTCTACATTGCAAACATAACAAACTACGACTTTTAGGTTAATTTAGTAATTTCGAAAAAGACGAACTAAAAAATGGATTTTGTCTGTTGATGTTACATCGTCCTTGTTTTTAACGCACTGAAATAATCGTTTTTGTAGTTGAAAGTTTGTTTGAACTTTTTCGATTAATTAATTGGAATTGGTGTATGGTAAAAATTACTATAACATGTGACAAAAAACTCACCCGCTAAAAGCGCACACAAAACAACAAAAAGTCTGTTCATTTTCACAAGCTGCGCGGTCAAGATGCGCAGTAACGTTCTCTTAATTGCTACAGTTGTAAGGCAACTACAACTTAGCTTGCATTAGCGCTAGCTATATAGCTATATTGCTCACGTGACTGTGTTGCTAATAGCGTTCTCCAAATTGAATTATTTTTACATATTTTTGTATGGAAAATTAACGAGGTGATCCGAATGACATTAAAGCGCTTAATTACTGTTAAAGCAGCGTCATCGTAATCGATACAGTTGGTGGTAAATGTTAGCACAATTAAATTCAGTTTAAAAAATTGTGCAACTTGTAAACGAAATGAAATTTTTTAAAGATAAACTTATCAGTTCTGTTAGGGAAAGTTTATTTCGGCAATATTTTCGCACGAAGGCGATTAAAAATTGATTAATGATTTATTTGCAAAATATCCACGCCGAGTATACTTTAGGTGACTTTCCGCCTGATTAGCGAAGGTTCGATCGGGTGGAAATGATGGGAAATGGTAAAAACGGCTGGTGTCCTTCGAAAAACATTTTATTCAGCTTTGAATATTTTACACACTGTTTAGAACATTTGTCAATCCAACAGTTCTTTTTGCGAGGATAATTTGTGAAAAATACGAAACAAACGTCGATGACCGATCAGTCAATGTCGATCCAAGAAGTTGCAGGGATCAGCCAACGAACGAATTTCATGTCGAACCCATCGGCGTTAACGCTCAAAAATACAAAAACTCTCACAAGTACGAAAATACTTTGCTTCTTTGTTATCCCTTCCCCCCAATTAAAAGGTCTAATAAACCATAAAAACGTAAGATTGACGTTGAAAAAAATGACGTCACTGAAAAAGTAACGGAAAAGATGATGCAAAGATGGGAGAACCCCCGCAACTTCTTTTAAGGAAACGATAAGCGAGTTTGAGGTGAGAGTGAGACAGAAACGAAACGACAAGAGTTCGCTATCCTTCATCTTTATTGTTACTGTGTAAATATGTAGGCACTGAACAAATAATGTTTCATTAAATTTGTTTACAAACATTTACATTTACGGATCTGCGTGTCTCTCTGCCTTGAAAGTCAACCGGTTGCGCCCTCTACAACACGCGCTTTCTCTTTCTCTCGACTCAATTGCTCGCTCTCTATCTCTCTCTATCTCTCATCAAACATTCTTGCCTGCGCTGTTCTCCTTAGCATTATATGCACTTCCAACTCTAATTACGAGCTCAGTTATATATTTTATCAATATATATCCTTTACTTTGTATTATGTATACTTTTTTAATCTCTATAGCGCTATTATATTACTCGTCTATTCTAGAAATTACCATGATTAATAATAATAATAATTCAAACGTCGAGAAAGGGAACGAAAGAATCGTCAACGAAAAAAAAAAGTTTGAACGTATATAAATACATGTAAAATTAAAGGAGCGAGAGAGATATACAGGGTAGGTGGTGGGGAGGATAACTAAAAGTAAAGCGCAAATCTTAACTTTGGCTAAAAACTGATATTCGCCACTCAAAATATCTAATAAATTTTCAAGGAAGAGGAAACAAAGGAACGAAAAGTAAAAATAGAGTGGCTCCATCTTTGTCTTGTTTGTGTTTATATGTACGTGTATGTGTGTTCGCTTTTATGACATGTTTTTTCCCTTACGAAATCACCAAAAGAATGTCGAGGTATCAGAGGGAAGGGGAAGGAGAAACAAAAAAAACCAAATCGCACATAAATTTTGCTCGCTTCATTTTATTTACAAAATCTGGACGCAGGTTTCTAGGACATTATATTTTAGTTTACGCTCGAAAAATGTTTCCAACTTGTTCGCACCTGGTATCGTCTTGGTGTATGGTTTTTGACTGGTTCCTGTGCAGAAAAAGAGCTCCGAAGCAGTCGAAAACAATAGAAGACAATTCTGGTGCGATAACGAGTTGGGAACAAGTTCAAACCAATTCAGACGAGTTCGCAGTTTTTTCGATTTATCTTTAAATTGGTTCGAATATGTTCAAATAATTGTCATAGCGATGGAAACAGATTCAAACACGTCAAAACAAATTTAAAATCAACAACATATGAAACAAATTTCAATTTAATAAAATAAATTCTCTAAACTTGTTAAAATTATTCCAAAAAAGATTTAACGCAGTAAAATTACGTTCAGCAATTCATGATCTTTTGAAACCAGTATAGCAAAGTTCTTAAAGTCACTAAAATTTGAGCTCGAACAAATTTGAACAAATTCGAACGTCATGAAAAACATGATTAAAAAAGAGGACACTGTGATTCTGGTCATTTTTAACATGATTTGCATTTCTTCAAGCAACTCTAAACTATTCGAAACCAGTTTTCACAGGATTAAACCCGTTTTAAACGAGCTTGAACATGTTTACGCGGATCATTTAGAACTAGTTGTAAGCTGGTGCAAACAGGTCTAAACGGGTTGGATTCATTACACAACGATACGATATTACAATAATCAAAAGAGATAAAATACAAGAGCTCATCTGAATCACGCGTCAAATGAAGTTCAGAAAAAAGTGGGGGGAGGAGCAAGGTAGTGGGGGGATGATAATAATAAAAGTAGTTATAATATTTTCTGGTGATTTTGCAGAGGTCGCTGTGAACGAATCGGCGTCCTATCGTCGCGTGTTGATCAATCAACTATATATAATAATTATAAATATATATAATAGGTCCATGCGCGTGTAATGCAACGTGTATGACAGTGAGAGCATGTATACTAGGAATGTACATAGTGTACGTAGTTTATAATTAGGTATCCTTTTTGTGTATAAAACGATGATACATACTAGAACTCGTTTATATCAAACGACACATTAATTATGATATAAATTTGTTTAGTCTCATGGTGCGGTGCGCCGCGGCGCTGCGCGGCTAGTCTTGTCCCTAAGCTTCTCCTCGGAATCAAGCGCCCTCTCGTGTCCGAGCCTCCAAGTTATTTATATTTATACACGTCTCCCCCACTTCGCGTCGCTTGAATTTTCGTCTCGAAACTTTTTTCCTTCTTTCTTTCTCAATCTCTCTTTCACATGCACACTCTCATTCACTCTTTCTCTCTTTCTCTCTTCCTTTCTCTCACTACACTATCATTCGCCTTTCTTTTTTCATCTTTTTTTTTCGCAATTTTGTCGTTTTTATATAAAAAGATAAGTGTGCAGCCAGTCGTTTTGGACAGTCTGTTAACGATGATTAATATTACAGTAATACTTCTAGTCGTATACTCTTGCCAGAGTAAAAGAGTTCTCGTGCGCATGTCTCTGGGACTGTTTCTTCTTCATCTTTTATTCTTGCTTTTATCTTTTTTGTTTTTCTCGATTTTCCGCCTCTGATATGCGTCAGCCTAACGAAAAACAATCGCCTGATCCTCTCGCTTGCTCTCTCGGTCATTTGGTATGTCTTAATCTTAAAGTTAAACAAAGGAAACGCTGTAGCCCGAGAGGTGGGGGGTGGGGGGTCGATCGAACGCACGCGACCGCCTAACCGATCGGACGGACAAAAAATCATAAGAGCTCTCGGCGTGCTTGCGGTTTACGTATCTACAGTGGTTGCGGTTCGTATTTACAAGTATAAAAGGAGACGAGGAGATGGTGCCACCTGGCGACTGGTCCGATCGGTCTGGCGCTCGCCGGAAGTCCTGTCCGGTTGTGACATTTATTTAACGACGTCAGTCGGGGAGGGGGTTTGTTCATAAAATTCGACACAAGTAAAATAAGTTAAAAAGCACGGGGGCACAAGTAGGGGGGCGGGGGACGTCAGCTAATAAATACGCTCGACCGGACAATGAAAAACGTGGCCACGCGGACAGATGGCGTTGTGTAAACAAAATCGTTTTGAAATAAATAATAAGGTAAATGCAAAAGAGAAGAAGATTTATGAGCGGGTGGCGCCACCTGGCGTCACCTCACTTGAGGTGGAGGAAGCGGGTGAAAACGCCCCCTACGGAGTAGATGGCGCTGGGGTGCGGAGCCGGAGGGGGCAGGTAAGGCCTGAATAGTTAGGGCTTGCCATTGTCGTTGTTGAGTGCAAGCGCGTCGAGTTTGGTCGGCGCCGCGGCAGATGGCGCTGTAAGCTGCTCGCTCACTGCGCCTCCGCTCATTAGCTTGGCGTTGTTGTTTTCTGAGTTACTCGTGACGATTTTGGCGTACTCGCGCTTGCGCGACTGCTGCTGACTCGCAGGCTGCGTCTGCGCTTGCGCCGTTCCTTCGGTTTTGACGATTGTGATATCTGGATTGTTCTCAAGCACCGCCGCGGCTGGCTTCGACATCACGTTTGGCACCTCGATGTAGCCGCCACCCTCGCGCTTGATCGGCGTCGACGTCGCAGGCGTCACAGCCGTCGTCGCGTTCGCGTTGATCTTTTGCAGAATATCATTGACAGTTTCGCTATTCTCCGCATCGTTACTGCTTCCATCAAGGTTCGCCGCGGCGCCTAAGTCGCCGGTCAGCGAAATTCTGTCTGGGCCTTGCAGTGTTGATAAATACGTTGCGAGCGTATGCACAGTCACGTTCAGGAACTCGGCGGCGCGAAACAGCGTGATCTCCTTGCGTCGTAGCTTCGACAATACTTCCGCCGGTCCGGGTTCGGTCCAGAAGTCTCGCACCCTGGGGATCAAAAATTACCATTCAATTTCTTTGCTTCTTCAGCTAGAATTGTCTGCTCTATAGATTATTCATAATTATTATAATCAATTCGAAAATCATGCATCGATCTATCAAATAATTATATATTCATAAATGCATTTCATTATTCGTCCATGCATTGGTCTACTAATGATTCACTATAAAATTTACTTTTACTACGGTTGAAAATGAATTTCTTCAAGCAATTTCCCGCAATCATTCCTTAACATTGTTTTGTAATAATTCACTCATTAATTTACCTGCTTTTACTTTTTCGTACTAATAAATCAATCTAATTTAGTTGTATGCACTCATGCATGCAAGTGCATGTTTACTGCATGGTTTTTTCGGCGTACAAAGTTTACTTGCATGACTATTGTTCTATCTAAAATCTTATCATTCATGCATGCACTTTATTATTTCTCTAATAACCCCGTTTTATTCATTTCTGCATGTACTCATTTTTCCACCCATGAACAATAGACCCATATGAAATGATGGATTTACCTTAATTATGGATTGATTTTTGTGTTCATAAATAAATCTAATAATTTATTTACAATCGCCAAATCATTTGATTAAATACAATTTCGTTTGCTTTTGTATAAGAAAATTACTTTTCATCAATAATTTTTCATTTAATGTTTAATTATTCATTTACAGGAAGGTAAATATTTGTAATTTATATAAATTCATTAATCAATGTTTGAATGTGTCTATCGATTTGCAACTCTATTTTGCGTCCACCTTACGTTAGGTATTTGTTTATAAACTGGTTATTTTTCATAAAAAGGTTTTAATTAGTGTTCGATTATATATAGAGAGTAGATAAAAATACAGATTAATTGTGTACAGAAAGACATGTTATTAATTTACCTTTTTTGTAATTTCATTGTAACGTATTTATGCATATTGATCCCTCTATACATACTTTCTTTTAATTTGATCATTCAATTATTTTTTACACGTTTATTATAAAATGATCATATTTATGCTTTATCATTTAAATAGAAATATAAATAAATTAATTAATTTGCGTATACATTTATACATTCATATATTTATTTTTAATGACCAAAAGCTTATTATTTATTTTTGAAAGAAACAAATTATTATTAATTAATTTAAATAGTTATTTAATGCTTCCTCAAATTTATTTGATTCAACTTAGTCTATTAAATTGATTAAGTCCATGAATAATATACAAATTAAAACCAGTTTAATAAACTGTGAATCTTAGAATATATTAATTTTTATTGATTGGATTCTTTTTTTTTATCTCCAATTCGCCGGAGCGTAAAAATTGAAAATAATTTCAAGAAAGATTATCTAACTATTAATTCACAAAAAGAACGGTTTCAAATTCGATTACGCGAGCGGTGGAAAAAAGTATCAATGACAAGATTATCAGTACGAAAATATACTTATAATGTTACGTAAATTGACGACTTCGGAAACCATATTATAAATAAATGAGATGATTCATTTGAAAAGAAATATAATTGGAACCAAATTACACTCGTTTATTTATTTCGCTTTCGATTATTTTTCCGTGGCTTTTTAGTTGACACAACTTCGTACAACGGTACGCTTAAATAAATAATGCAGAAATGACAAAAAATCAGTCGATTCAATTATCGTCATCGCAAATGATCAAATTATTATTTCATTAAGGCCAAAAAGTGTAACAATTTCAAAATGAAATAATCGAAGAAATGTTAATCTACATCGGCTGGTTCGACTTTCTCAAAACGAGGTCAAGTTTTGCAACTAATTAAAATGATCCAACTTAATTACTTGTTCAAAAATATATTAAATAGCGTGGAACTTGAATTATCTGGTTATTCATAATCGCAAGTTATTTGATAAGTAATTTCAACACTCTGCGAGTTAAAAAGTTACACAAAAAATAGTTTCGCAAAGCAAAATGAAAATGCAACAAAAAATGATTGTTCAAAGTTGTTCCATTAATCGATCATTAAAAAGGTATAAAAATAAGTTGGTGATATTTAAAAATTGAGCTCACACGTGGCACATGTGGAGCGCAAATTTGTTACATCATACGGATTCTTATAATTCTATTTCATTAGACCGAATTTGTCTATTTATAATATAATATGTACAATGGATCAAATATGTTTTGTCATATTTTTACACTGCATTCTTTATATATGGATTATGCAAACGCTGTCAATATTTGTTATCCAATTTGTATAATACAATTGATTTCTCCAAATTTAACACTATTCTTGGAATATATTATTCAATTTAATTTTATCCCAGGAGCTTAAATATAATGTTATAAAGCTATAAATGTATTACAATTGATATTATTATTCAATTTACACGAGTTTACGCGGAATAAAAATATGTTATTAAAGCGCGACTTTTCTGTGTTTGGGTCTTACATTGATTAAACTTCATTTCTGGCTTAATTTAATTTTGCAATTTCATTCTCATATCTCGCAACCAAATAATTAGGATATAAATAAACGCATACCTCTAAGTTCACATGCACAAATGAATTTGTCTAATCCATTATTTAAATGTCAATTTCAATTCTAAAACTTCATACGTTGAAGAAATGAAACCAAAACAAGGTATGTCGACAAATTAAAAAAATGAAATGAATCATTTTATTTTATTCTCTTTATTTTGAGGCAAACGTCGATGGGCATTGCGGCCCGATACAATATTCGAAATGTATAAATTATACGGCGACCAGAATTTCGTTCACAAATTTGCATGTAATTCGAAACTTCGTTTTATAAAAAAGCATTGAAACATGATTTCAGATATCGTGGAGGAAAAAATTTCATCTTTAGTTTTGTTTCTCACCTATAAGGGTGTTTAAGGCATCCGTAACTGTCGCGGTATCGGCCATAAAGCGTACCATAAGAAACCCCTAATATTTCTGCCGCCGTTTTCATTTCAAGTTCTTTACTTTTGATAGCGTCCATAACGCGTCTTGTAAAAGGCTCTTCCCAGAACTCTTGTCTTCGTCCTGTCGTTAGGTAATCGTTCATCTTGATTACGTCTCGGAATTGTTCTGGTATCGATGAATTGTTTGAGCTCGTATTTATGGGATTACTGACAACTGGAGAAAAAAAGAACAATTAATACAAATCGCTAAAGTTCACATTTGTGCAAAATCCAATATTTAAATTTTAAAAAAAAATGTCAAAAAAAATTCTAAACAAAATTTTGATTTATCTTCCACAGTTAGATACTCACTGATTTTTTTATTTTCTTGATCCGATGCACCTTCTTCTCTGTACGACGATAGCTGCAAGTCAAAAAACAGATGGTTTAGAATTTGTTTTGATTTTGAAAATGCTCATTTGCATATCAAAGATGACTTACTCCAGGTAAAGGATTTTCATTATTCTCCGCGATCATCAGCTCGTCGTCCCAACTTTCATTTTCACCGCCTTCGCTCATCATTTCCTCCTGAAAAAAAGGCTGAAATTATTTTTTCGAATGCGCCATCTAGTAACACAAAAACGACTACGATGCTCAGACGTCGGCTTAAAAAAAGAATTTCGGTGGAACGGCACGAAGCAAGTATATGCATTTCCTGCGCAACGCATCGTTAATCAAATGTTGAGTTGCAGCTATAAATAATAGGCGTCGCTGTCATAGACTGTTGTTTTATACAATGCATTTTGTTTTTCACTGTTTCAATTTTCAAAGTTATGTTGCAATTCAAGGCACAGTGAAAAACGTTAACTTTATAAACTGAAGAAACTTTCTTTGCAATTTTTCAATAATTAAGTCAACTGATTCTCGTTTTTATCAAACGTTTGGTAATAACTAGAAAGAGAAAATCTTTGAGCAGTAAATACGGAATGAAAAGTGTAATAATCTATTGATAAATAAAAAAGTAATTTTAAAACTGATTACACTATTTTGTCCGTTTGAGCTTGCTTTAAAAAACTATAAAGCTTAGTTTGACAAAAAGTAAAAGAAGTCGCTTGCAAAGTTATGCTTTGTATAGACTATGTATAGCCACATATATGATTATAATCTTTATAAGGTTATAAGGTTACAAGGATTATAACCTATACAGTTAAAAACGCGATTTCTAATTACTATAATCAATTCGTACACAGAGCTAAACATTTATATTTACAAAATTAGTTATATGGCTTTATATATAAACTATATATAATGATATAGCGTGTTAATGAATACAATTTGTGCATTTTGTATTAATAAAAAATAACATATACTTAATAAATAATAGAAAAAGAAAAAAAAGCTGCAATAATAAGAAATTTGACATCAATTCAATCTTAGATGGCGCCACTTGACACATAAAAGTAGACCAAATATATCAACGTGTTTAGCAATGTATGTTTTATATATAGTGTTTATATATAAAACATTAAATGTTAAATTAATATGAAGTTATATATGTGTTTATATAACCATATATAAAATATCAACAAAAACATATATGGATACAATTGATTTCTAAAAGTATATATACATTTCTAAATATGGAACCATATATGTTTCAATTTTCAAACAATTTCAATGTCAAAAATCTTATCCGCTGTTAAAATTCAAAAATAAAATAAACGGTGCATCTAAAAACGATGAATTATATATATTAACTTTTCTACCAGGCGTTAAAGCATTCTACGTGCAACAAAAGGAATCACACCCAAGATTACTTGAGACCAGCGTCGGAGGGTTGCGAGACAACGGCGAATCGCAACGAAAATCGACTAATAGTGATTTTTTGGGTTCACATTTTAGATGAAAGAAATTTGATTTGACACCTGAAACCTTTTTTGCAACTCTATGCGTCCAATAGTTTTTATCAGCGTTGATAAGAAACCGTTGACAATTTAAAAATGCAAAGTTTAGATCTGATATTAGAAGCATGTTTTTTGTACACATTTATAGAGTAGCTGGAAATTAACATTACAAAAAAGTTTACAGGCTTTTTGCAAACAGGGTTGGGTGAAGGAGTAGGTTATCGGATTACCGTACAAGAAATGAAACATAAAACAGAACAACGCACAGGGATGCGCATACATATACGACATGCAATGCATGTTAACCTTTTGATTCGAGTGTTTTTCGTATTCGAACGGCCTAGCGAGAGTAGGCTTCACCACCAGAACGCCTGGTGGTTTCCATAACGTAAACGAACGGCCCTGCTCCTGCGAAGGCAAATCGAAAAATGATCCATTTTAATTTTCGCTTCCACCAATTTCCAAACGTTGGTTTTTCTTGCACAAAACTGTTATCATTTTCTTACAACATTGTTTTGGAAAAAAAAAAGAAAATTCAAAATTGGACCTTCTTAAACAAACGACTACGGTTCTTGTCTCTGTCTCACTTTACTGTCGGCGAGCAAACCCGACTGATTTGGTGTTACGATGTTGAATCATAGAAAAGATGGCCGATCATTTTTTAGCAACGACAAATTGCACGCAAATGTCTTTCTAATTCGCCAATCAAAGCCGTAACAAAAATCGTCCGCTTGTCAATACGAAAGCAAAACCACACGAGCGTCATGAAAAGAGGGAGAGAAAAAATGCGAGCAAAAAAAGGGGAAATGATCTGACAAGCCGAGACGCATAATTGTCTGACAAACGAACCGCAAACTGAACAACTTTGACATTAAAACATACATTTTAATAAGGAAGCCTGCACTGCAAATAGAATCGTCGACCATTAATCGCATTGCGATAAATAATCGAGCCCCTTTGTTCGACAAATGTCATGATTTGTCATGACGAATGAAATTAAACGTTACAAAAATTAATCATTTTTTACGAGTCAAAATGTTACAAAACATGCCAGCCACGTGATCTTGTTACAACGGAATGAAAGCGAGAATCGCATTTTTGATGAATATTAGAATTTTAATAAGTTTTAATGATTAAGTTTAGCGATACAAAATTCAATTGAGACGTGTCAATTTTTTCATGTCGCATTTTTAAAGTGCATCGAGCGCCACTGAATAATGCAAGGAACTGTTAAATATTAAAAAAGACACTGCTTTTTTTGTTTTTTGAATAACAGCGCAAACCTATGAATAATCTGTCTGCTCGTTATTCTATTAAACGAATTAATCGTGAACACAAATGTTGTTACATTAACTTTTCAAAGACATCTGCATTAATATATATATACATATATATGTGTGTATATATTGAGACACACATATGTATGTGTGTATATATAGCCACACAGACGTAGCTAAATACATAAATATTCTATAAACGAGTTATCGACATTTTCGGAAAAATACAAAGTATCGATTATTTTTTTATTCAAGTGTATTTTATTTGCATTATGATGACGGAATGTTTTTATTGCATACTTTATTATCAAATAAATGAAATTTCCCCGTTTATCCCATAAAGAGGAGTGCTTTTTTCAAATGCTATGTTTATTTTTCATATAAATCAAATAAACTGCGCTCTTAATTGGAAATATATTTATAACGAATACAAGTAATCAAGTTTGTAATAAAATAAAATTTGATGGAGTTTTAGTCGTAAACTGAAAAATTCAAATGGTAATTTTCAATAATGAAACATTGAAAATGAACAAAACATTTTTGTTCCAAAGTACGCTGAATTAATAAAAGGGACGAAATAATGAAACCGAATTTTTAAGCAAAACTAATAAAAATGCTATGAATCAAATTCGATGTAAATAAAGAATAATAAATGAGTAAATACTTAATTGACAAAAAAGCAAAACAAAAAGGGACAAAGTTGCTTGTAAACAATAACAAGTAAGGTGAAGAAAGGACGGATTAATTGAACGACAAAGTCAACGAGAATGTAAACAAAGTCAATAAACAAGCCAAGTTGGTGGATAAAAAACCAAACTAGATAGAAAATGGAATAAATAATAGGAGAAGGTAAACAAATAAGGTCATTGACTGACGAAACGCGGGCGAGTTGAAGGGCAAAAAGCAAACAAAGATCGGTAAACACAACAATGACGATGAGTCTCGACAGATGGTGTTTGGATCGTCCGCAAGTCGGAGCTTTGATAGATTAAATGAGAAAAACGTTTAGAAACGGCCACAAGAGGGGGAAGCTAAGTGAAAAAGCGTTCTCGATTGCATCGAGTGTGGCGCCCTCTGGCAGGATGAATTGATGGTTCGCGGGCCCTCCTGAGTTCCGTAACGCTGGTCCAAGATGGTTATGGAAAAACCGTGCTAACTAAAGCTCTCAGCTAACCTGGCTAACAGAAATAGTGCCTTCTGAGCCTACGTTTCCGGTTATATAGGTGATCTTCGGTGTGAAGACGTCGTGAGCAGAGGGCGGGTCGTCCAAAGGCGGACGACCCCGGCGCCTCTGCTTCGGCGGCGGTGTTTCTTCCGCGTCGCCTTCCCGCAGCACCGTCTCCACACCAGGTGGCGCTGCCCCTGGACTGTGACCACTGTTGGCCAAATCATTTTGCGCGCTGTCGCTGCGCCAGCTCACTTCCGCCAAGCCTTTGATATGGAGGTCTTCTGCGGTTTTCAGTAACGACGACAGCCTCGACTGCAAAAAAGAAAATCATCAAATTAGCAACTTTGGATCCAAACGAACAGCGTCCTCTAGCCAGCCAATTGAATGAATCTTCGGCGTCGGATCTTTTTCGGACTTGAAACCGATAATTGGATGTTTAACGCCGGGCGAAAAATGAGTTGGAAATCGCGAATTGCGCACATTTCATATCATCATTGACTTTTGATACATTTAATTTCACAATTCCTACATGAAGTAACTTATATTTGTAGGTATTCCTTGCGCGCAACTTTTCCTTATCCGATGAAAAACTTATCGAAACTAACGTAATGAATTCTATGACTCGGTTTCTGCGATGTTATTACCGGTTCGAGTTTGACCAATGAAAAAAGTCTATAAATAACTGCGGAATTGCGAGGCAACTTTTCGAAAACCCGGCGCGCCTCTTAGAATAGCGCGGTGAAAACCGTAGAAACTATTTTAATACCGCTATTATGCACATTTCAAATAAAACACAAACAAATTTCACGACGTAAAAATGAAACTGTTCCGCTACATATTTTTATTCAAGCTCATTTCAAACCTACGCTCGACTTTTTCCTCCCAAAAGTGAAATTGTCCAATAAAACTTTTTTCCACCGAGTGAAATCATTATCTGTCCTTGTCTGCGCGTTAAATTAATGTATTAATTAAATTATTGCGACGAGAATGGAGGATAACGTTATTACCACGCGAGAAAGAAACTCGAATGCATTTTTTGCGCCGAAAAGTTGACTTTCATAGAGGGCGCGCGCGGCGCTGACAAAGACCGGCAGAAAGTTGCGTCCAAATTGGCGCAAAACGGTGCGAAATGGTTGATCGAAAAAAGATACGCCGTTACCATTGATAAGTAGTGCGTAAGTTTCCGCGTGGTAGCCTTTGAAACGACTTTTCGACGCGTCAACGGGTCCCATTTGAAATGCAAATGAGCCGTAAGAGAAGGTGCTCGCGTCGATGTTACAGTTTATACTATTTTCGGACACGATTTTCACAGTCATTTAGCAATTTATTATCCAACTTTGGCGAAAAATGCAGCAATTCGCACGTATATAAAGAGTTTCGCGTACGCAATCGGACAAATCAAAACTATGATTTGGAAATTTAGAATGCAGCGTTTTGCCGACGCGGCTGAAATCAAAAAGCGCACAAACGATATCGCGCTAAAATTATAACTGCAACAGATTGAATCTTGAAATTAAAACAATAATAGCGACGGAACAAAAGGGTTGATAAATAAAATGCAAATTTGGGGAATTAAATAAACAAATAAATAAAGCGTATAAAGTGAGAAAATGTTAATCGAAAAGAAAGAGCAAATTGGATGCAAAAATGATACAAAATGACGAGGGCCGGATAAATAAATAAATAAAAAATATAACGGCTTTGATACACCGAAAGACAAAAAGAGTTGTACATTTTAATTCAGTTGCAATAAATAATTGAATCGATTGCAATGTAAACGCTTGATCAAATTATTGTTTAATATACCGGCTTTTTGCGATGTATTTTTTATGCCGTCGATTGACAAATAAATGGTCCTCTGTCCAGCGCAATTCACGTTGCATTTTTATTCAACATTATCGTTGTCTGCAAGTCTTGTGGTATTTATCTGTTGAAAATTCTGCTTTTATTAACCGCTGTATGTTTTAGTCCGCGTCCGGATGAACATTTTTAAAAATACACATTCTGCTTATTAGAACTGATTTAAAATGTAAAAACGCCAATTTTCCAATTCAAAAGGAATCATTTTTGTTTATTGCAACTTTGTCGAATATAACATTCAAAAAGAATTATTCCAACATCCATTTATTTACAATGCTAAAAGATCATTTTGGCCTCGTCGCAATTGTGCATTTTGCGAGCCGACTTTTTGTCTTTTGGGACAGTTCATTTGTTTGTCCCTCGCTGTAATAGCCCGCGCCGATTCAGACCTCGTATAGAAAGTGAAATGCGATGGCGATAAAAGGAAACTGAAAAATGTAAACATTGGGTGAAAAATGATGTCGATGAATCCAATTATTAATTGCTGATTTTCATAGCGGTAACGCTGCGGAATGCTAAATAATATGAGAACTTTCTACGCGCACGGCTTTCTATTGGAATTGGAAAAATTCGCGAGCGCAAATGTGGGTCACGGCGCTGAGGAAATAAGCGTATTTCTAAAATCGCTTTCATTTCGCAGACTTTTTCGCAGAAAAAAGCGGCCTCGAAAAATTGATACATTTTTATTCCGCCAAATGTTGCACAAATTGCACTCGAAATTTGAATCGAATCGCAAACAAATGTCTCAAATTGTAGGTCTGCCTCGAAACCAGTTCAACTTTTAATTCGCATTTACTTTTCATCCGGCACGTTAAAAAGGAAGGAAGAAGGAATAAAGGAAGAAAGAAAATAAGTAATTGCAAATTTGAAAAGTGCCACAAAATGGAGGGAGAGGGGGGGCAGTTGAAATTCTACAACAATAACTTTTGTTTTCGTTGTCAAACAGACAAAGACAAACACAAACGCAATATAAAGCCTTGAAAATAGGAACAAAAAACGGTTCGGATTTCACATTCAAAATCAACTTGTCGACTTTTGCGAAAGCGTTTGAAATGCCACGCGGACACTTGAATCGCCCGCGCGCAGGAGAGAGGCACCATTTCGTTAACAAAGCACTTTTGGTTTTGCCGGGAGAGGGGGGTGGTTCGTAGAAAAACGGAACTGTGCGACGCAATTCGCCAAAGCAAATTGAACCGAGTTTGGAGAAATTGCGTCGCGCTAATAATACTTTAGAAAAGTTGGATTTTTTTTTCTTAGTCGCTTTTTAGAGCGCTAAATAAGTGGGTTAAAAAAGTAAATGCTACAAAGTTGGCTTTTTTGTTTTTGCCAAGCTTTATTCGCCTGAGATGTAAAGTCGACTTTTATATTTTGACGAGAGCAAATTCGAACTTTCTTTTTTTTTTTTTTTTTTTTTTTTTAATTTTAAATTGTTCGTTTATTTGTAAAGTTTTGATTAAAGTTTAAAAAAAAGGGAAGAGCACACGTTTGAAATCCCTTCAACCGTCCCGCACATTTATGCCGTACTCCCTTTCAAAAAAAAAAATTAAAAAGCATAATGACATGTATGAAAGAATACTATACAGTATTACACTTCATATGCCTCACATTACTAAGCTT
>JABFQD010001945.1:0-16580 GCA_022817045.1 Psix sp. ZL-2020 | reverse complement strand
TTATATAAGTCCAGCATTGCTTTGCATATAATTTTGTATAAAATGATATATTCATGTATAAAAAATAAGTCAATGTTTATCAATAACTGCCACAAATCGTATCGTTTTAGTTATTTTTAATAATCATCATTAATGATCATAACATATTAGTCATTTTTACTGATAAAGAATGATAACCTGAACTCATGATTTTCTCTCTGTTATTAGCGATCACTGAGAATATTAATATTTAATTATCATAATCATTTGATGACATATAATGATGTGATCATTTTCTTGATAATCATTAATTATCATGTTACATAAGTGATCCCCGGAAATCACTAATGATAATGTTATACGAATAACCCTCAAAGATTACCAATGATTACTAGTTATACAGTAATAATCATGTCACATTGAAGATCATCAAATATCACAGGTGCAAGTTATCGATGGATCTTATTGAGAGATAAGCTTTAATGGGATAATAAATTCACGAGGAATCAGTTATACGGTATGTTTATTAGTTGTTATCATGGATAATTAAAGGTGTTTGGTTTAATATGATTTTTAATAACTAAATAGAGTTATCATTATCAATAATAACTTCTATTAATAGAAGTTATCACTGATTCTTATTAAAAGCTAAGTTTTATTGGAACGGTTTATTTATCAAGAATCGCTAATATGAATTATCATTGGTTTTTATTGAAAGTTAAGTTTTATCGGAGTAATAAATTCATTAGGGGTTACTAGTGTAGTATGATAATTGATGATTATATTGTACAATGTTGGGGATTAATGGTACGATATAATTTTGTGTAATTAATGATAATTATCAATTATCATTAAAAAACTTTCGTATAAGTTAAATTTATTCTAAATGCAAGTTAGATTTAATACTGGGCATCACTATTATAACAATATCTTTGATCATCATATGTGATAACTTCATAGTTATCGTCATCACTTCATCCCCAGCATAAATATTATTATATTTAAAATTCTTTTATGCGAATCAAAATTTTATTTTGAATCTATGATAAATTAATTTAATAAGCAGATATGTTAGATAAAGAAATGGTGAGTTATCATACTTCATAACTGGATATCCCCGTTCCAGAGCAAGCATCAAAAAGTCACCAGTACCATTGATATGTTCGTCTTCGTATAAGATAAGGCCATCATAACTCTCTGGTTTGAGTGAAATTTCGATGTTGAAAGATAAATAGTGTTCCATGATCGGTGGAAGTTCAAGATAACTTGCGTAGGTGAAGTGAGGTAGCACGTTTGTTACAACTAGAACTAGTGGAGCCTCTACACTATCGTGGTTGTTGCTTACTGCGCAGATGTAATTTCCAGCATCATGCTCCGTAACGTTACTTATTATCAATTTATTCTGAAAATTGTAAATTACAGTATTAATAATTTTAGTGATACAGTATATAATGAAAATCTTGTTAACCTCTGCTGATTTTTTTTAATTTCGTGAAGTAAATTATTTATTAAATAGTTACATGACGAATTTTCGCCGAATCAGGCATGTTTCCGGGTCTTCTTATCCAGTCGTATTTTTCAGGGTTCTGAATCTCTGCTGGACATTCGAGTATTACCGAGTTGCTTGATTTTACAGTTATCACATCGATCGCTGGTGCATCCCCGGATGAAAATTGAGTATCATCTACAGAAGCAGATTAAAGATGCAATAATAAAATATATTTGATGTTATTCATTTCATTAATATAGTTAGTACTTACTCATTCCATACGAAAGCGGTTTGCAAATAGAAATTTAATGTAAAGATTGATTTTAATTTTTATTATTGAACATGTTAAATTTAAATGTTTAAATTAATTTGTAAAATAAGTACAATTATCCTATGAATAACTTTAACTCATATATAGTGTATATATATAGTATATAGATTACATATAAATCAAATATGAATCATACATCAATTATATATAATTCATATATTATACTATATATAATTCATACAAATTAATATTCAAACTAAAATTATCTTACAAAAACTCTTGTGGTATAATTTAAAAATTTTTACCTTGTATTTTCAAATTAAACGTTCGACTGTATCTTTGACCTGAAGCCTCGACATTACAGATGTACTTTCCTTGATCTGAGGGTTGTAAGTTTTCTATTCTCAGAATGTTACCATGTGCTGTCATTCTCTCGCGAGACAATTCTTTTTCTGGATGTTTTCGAGTCCAGTAGAATTGTGGATTTCGCAAGTCCATGGTATTACATTGAAGGTTTATAGATGAGCCGAAATATGGATAAGGATCAGACGCCTGGATGTTCACATATCTTGCGGACTGTTCAACTATAAAAACAAACATTCAAATTAATTGAGTTGTAACGTACAATTGTTCCAAAACAATAATTGTTTTATTCACGAAACAAAATACTGGACACATTTCCAAGTAAAACTTTATATATGGTTTTATATACAGCACACATATAGAAGTGGACCATACATAATGTTATTGTACATTATTTTTACTTGGATATAAACTGTTGACAAATCACCACTGCAAATTGTTATACTAATTTTAAGACTACGGCTTGGGAGGTCACAGTTTAAACGATGGGATGTACTAGATCCTTTGACCTTAACACGACAGACAAATTTTTGGCTTGGGCTACGCATTTTAGATACAATAACAGATGGTTTTTGGGTCGAGAATTGAGGTGAGTTTTATACCAGACCTTCTTGGTAGTTTGGTAATGTTTTTACATATGTGTTGTCTGTATTATGTTCACTGCGGATCATGCGTTGTTAGAACAACCAACCAGAAAAATCAATATTGTTTTAAATTTATTTATTTTTTATATTTGATTGAAGTAATGTTTTTTTTGTTGGAAACTTGGTGAGATAATAAAGATTTGTCCGGTCGATACCTCCTTTCCAACCTTCGTTAAAATAAGGAAATTAAAATGTTGGTTCACTTTCAAATGTAGGAAAAAGGGTCAATAACAAGAAATGATTGCAAGCATCTATTGCAACTAATAAGACACCAGTCAAAAATGTTCTGACGTAAAATTTACGTAAAAATTATGCAAATAACATTTACTAAAATTTAAAAATCAAAAATGTAATTAATCAAAATGATCTTGGTTACTTTTATAAAAATAAATGTATAATGATTAAATGTTTAATTTTATTCCTAGTTACAATTTCGTTTTTTTATTTAAATTAAATTAATCAACTTTATATTATATATCAAAAAGTGGGAGTAGCAGTTATTTTACTCTCTAGAACATCATTTATTTCTATTATTAAAATTTTCTTTAGCATGAATTAGTAAATATAATGCTATAAGTATAAGAAAATCTTGGCTCGTCGAGATGCTGACGCAATTTTTGATTAATGATCATCGCTTTATCTTTGACTGGTGTTTGCGCGCGTGCGCTGGACGTAGGACACACGACATTGAGGCGTCAAAACAAACCGCGTCTTCGTCGTAGATATTGGCGATACAGCGCGATGCGACAGAAACGCTCGTCAGTGCCGTCATTGCAGTGCACATAGCCGTTGCATAAGAGCTCCAACGGTATGCATTGTCGACTGGCGCATAGGTACTCTCCGGGTCTGCACGCGCTGCGGGACACTGGCATGCAATCCTCAAGCAAATTAACTACTGAATCATAACGCGCTTTTTTAAAATAGCCACTCAAAAAGGCCCTTCCTCTCCTCACTTGCTGTATAACTCTGGTATGCAAATATTTTGCATACTTGCAATATTTTGTTGGATTATACAAATAAAAGGAATTATTAAGGACGTTCGTAAATTACCTGAGACTTCCAAGTTTATGTAAGTGGCACCTTTAATGCTTCTAGATTCGCAAATGTATATGCCACTGTCATCGATCGTAACTTCAGAAAGCACTAGGGAGTTATGTACGAATTGATGATTCGCTGGCAGTGGTCGACCTTCGCGCCTCCACTCTACTCCTTGAGGATCTTCGTGTTTGCATTCCAATTCTACACTATCACCCTCTTCAGCTCTAGCATCTGTCATGCCATCTAGGTTATTATTGTCTTCACTTTCTGAAATTACAAATAAAAATTATTACATTTTTACCAATTAATAATTTAAACATAAAACATTGTAATTAATCTGATTGCGATCAGTCTTTTATGGCGACATCTATCACGAGTGAAATTAACCTAAAGGTAGAAATATATGCTCTCCATTTGCTGGTCGTTTGTATGATGGAGGAATATGTGCCGCTTTGCTGTATAAATTATGCTGTCACCCATCCAAGTAGTGAACGGTGTCATTATTGTTGAATTTTGGAACTAGCTGATTCATAATCCCACCCACTCACCGACGTGTCGGTTAATATTTAATATTATATTGATTTTTCATTGGTTGATAAATCAACAGGTATTGGTTTTATTAATTAAATAACACCAAAGCTCATATTTACCACGAACTAAAACTTCTGCTACGCTCTCTGCTGTTCCTGCCTCATTAGAAGCTTTGCAGACGTATTTTCCAGCATCTGCATAAGTGATACTTGGGAAGAGCAGGGAACCGTTGTTGGAGATAGTAGTTGTCACGGGTCGATTCAATGCGATCCATTCTATATAGATTGGCTGGTCTCCAGTTGCAGTACATTGAACAGACGCGGTGTCGCCAGGTCTGACCTCTTGCATAGGCGGATGAATAGTGATCTTTGGCGAAGCTACAAAATTACATTTTAGTTTAGTTTCAAGGTACATTATCAAGGTCATAGCTTTGTTTTTATACTTACTCAGGACGATAACTTCTGAAACAGCTTGGAAAATAACTGCACCACTTTCATTGATTCCGAGACAAACGTATTCTCCTTCAGCATCTTTAGTTACATGCTCCATGAACAGCTTGCCTCCATAGATGCTGCTACCTTTTGGTGGATTACGTCCATCTTTTCTCTTCCAATCCAGATAGAAGGATTCACTTCCATTGCCTCGCACTTGGCAACGAATTTCTGCTTTGGCACCTTCAGGGATTCTGTATTTGTTTACTGCTATGACATTGGATTTCTCCTGTAATAAATTTAATTTTGTATTTATTAGTTAAAGTAACATCAGTTTTACATTATAATTAATTATGAAATAAATTTAAAATTAAATGAAATTTAATATTTAAACTTTCAACAGAAGTACCTGATTTGATGGTACATTGAACTGGCCACGTTGTGGTGGATAAGGACAAGGAACATCACCACGACAAGGTTCTTGTTCATCGATTGTATTATCCTCCTCGATTTGGATTTCAATTCTTTTGTTATCTGTTCCAGCTGTATTCGTTGCTTGGCAAGTGTAGTAACCTTCGTCATCTTCAGAAACTGACATAATTTCATAAACGGCGCTCTGCGGAATTGTCTCCATTCTATTGAACGAATCACTGCGCAAATTCATAATACAGGAGTTATGTTATGTCATATTAATATTGTTTTAGAATTATTTGTTTATGTTCAATATTAGATTGTTATTCAAATCACAAAATGAAGTGAATTAATATGATTCATTTAAATCAATAATTTAATTTAAAGTCATGATATATCAACATCAAAGTAATACAATTTAGGGTAAATATAGGATTTGCTCCTCCCTCCTCCCCCAGCAGGGGAAGATTATCTTTCCTATTATCTTTTCTATTTACCCAAATTAGTTATATTCAATATTAAACCACTATTGATTCAAAATAAATATTTCATTTATAATATTTTATCTATTGATTTAATTAATTTTATGTATTATATTATTTAAAATAAAACTAACTATATAGAAGATCCCTGAATATGTTTACTCCAGGAAACGTTAGGTACAGGTCGACCAGTAGCACTGCAAACGAGTCGAACTTTCTGGCCAATTTTGACTTGAAGTATCTCGTAATCAGGAGTGATGGTAATCCTTGGAGGAGCTTGAACGTCGATTCGAGAAATCGCAGATACCGAACCTACTGGATTAGTTGCTGTACAGACATAACCTCCATCGTCTTCACTAGTTATGTTTGTAATCCTAAGTAAACCACCAGGTATCTGCTCCACGTTTGTGCCAAAATTGCGACCGTCTTCACGCACCCAGTATACTTCAGGAGTTGGTGATCCTGAGTTTGCACGACATTGCATCTCTGCAGATCCACCAATATAAACTACCCTAGTTTCTTTAGGATACACTTCTATGGTTGGAGGTTCACGAGCTGAAAATTACATTGTAATTTTATGCATTATGCTATACAATAATTAATCTTGAATCAGTAGTTAACAGATTTTTTAACAAAATTGAAATGCATCAAATCAATGTACTTTAACGAATTTCTTTAGAAATATTTGTGTTATACTAACGATCAACTTCGATGATCGCACTATTCTCTAACTTTTCTCTTCCTTTGGTAGCTGTACAGACATAGACACCTCTATCGCTGACTTGGATATTGTTGAATTTCAAATTATCTCCTACTTGTCTAGCATTTGGACCCAAGGAAGGTTCACTGAATTTCCACCATTTAACATTAAAACCGTATTTAGAAGCATCGCCACATCGGATTTCTGCAGCGCTACCTTGCGGAACTTTCTGACGTACTGGATCAACTTTGATGTCGTAAGACTCTTTGGGTGGCATGATGGTTACTTTAGCTGTAGAACTGGTTTCGGTTCCCTCATAGGATGTTGCTGTACAAACGTACATGCCTGAGTCAGATGGGTTGGGGTTCTTGATGCTAAGCACCCCATTGCTATCGGACGCAGATTCTTGAAGAGGAATACCACCGAGGCGAGACCATGTAAATTTCGATCTGTTAGGTCCTTGACAAGACAGGTAGACGGTCTCTCCAGCTGGACCAATCCACTCGGGAGGAGTTATGGTTGGTTTTTCTGATAAATTTGAGACGTCTGGTTTCCTTGAACCATCTGTTGATCAGACAATATAATATTTGAGATCAATAGATTGATTCAAAATAGAGTCAATATTGATTGACTCTGCTTTGATTGAGTCAATATTGATTGACTCTACTTTAATTGAGTCAATATTGATTGACTCTACTTTGCCAATATTGAATATTTTAGTTTTTTTTTAAATTCGTTTGACCTAAACTTGAAATTTCTAATGATTCCCTACCTCTAACGTATAAAATAGTTCTTTCTTCATGGTGGCCGACCTCATTACGAACCACACACATGTACTCAGCTGCGTCACTCTTTTGTGCATACGGGATTCTCCAGACACCGCCGCGGAAAGTTGCCTCAGGATTGATCGAGCCGTGAATTCGGATCCATTCTACTGTAGGAGTGGGATTACCAGTAGCTTCGCAATACATCTCTACAGGGTCGCCTTCTCGAACTTCCATTGATGATGGGTGTATTGTTGCACGTGGTGCTTCTGCGTTTGTTGCTGGAAAAAAAGATTCAAAATTATACTAACTTAGTTTATTGACATCTAAATAATTGATCGGTGATAAAGTATCTTGGTATATTAACACATTTCGTTTAACTACCAAAATATACCTGGTATGTCCAATAAACTGGAGGGAAAGTCTGTATTGATCAAATCAATGATGTTAAATAGTATTTATGATATATTTATGTCGTTTATTTATATTTTCCTTTTAAGGATGAATAAGAAAAATTGTACTTACTACCAACGGTGAGAGAAATTCGTCTGTACCCGATATTCACTCCATCGCTGACCTCACAAACATAAACTCCACTATCTGTCACGTGAAGATCTCTTATCACAAGGAGTCCATCTGCATCATGGACACTTCTGCCCGGAGGTAATGAACCTCCTTCTTTCATCCATTTTACCTTTACTTCAGCCTAATATACAAATTAAAAAAATTAATTAATGATTCATCATTTAAAGTAGATAGTCAAATCAACTAGAATCAATAATAAAAAATTAGTATAATAATCAAAATTAAATCCAAATATAATTACATTGTCCACTGATGTTCCTGAACAGTGGTATCTAACGGTGTTGCCAGCAGCAACAATCTGGAATTCAGGTCCATTAATGGTAACGGAGATTTTAACTGAAGAACCATTTGGAAGAGGTTTTACTGTAAGTGTTTCTGCAAAGAAGAAAAACAAACTGTTATAATTGGAATAACGAAAAAGTCAATAAAAACGTAGATAAACAAATTACTGTCAAATAAATAAAATAAATCAATGATCTAAATGATATCGTTTAAAACTAATAGATAATTGAAAGATTAAGTAAAAAAACAACTTCAATGCAAATTTGCTTATCTGAGTGTGATAAAATTAGATACATGTTAATTTGAATAAACATATGTTATATTTAAGCAATTAGTGTATTTTAATCTTGAAGAAAGATCGGTATTAATTTTAGATGGCGAAAGAATGGCAATTGAAGCAGTTATAATTATATAATTAGTAGAAGCTTGAAAAACATGTTGCTATATATAAATGTCTTTTAAGATTAATCAGTTTTAGAAAAGGCAATGTACAAGTCTTAATAAAAAATATCGTGACATTTCTTTTAACTAATTCTAAGATATGTGGTCAACTTCAAATAAGATCAAGCGATGTATGAAATTCAAATCATGTGTCTAGCTAATTGTATCTAATATCTACAGGAGAGTGCTCTGTGAACATGGAACAGATTTTTACAATCACAAATTACAGAATTGAAATGAGTCATCATCACAGTTCGATGATGAAAAAGAGCTTAAATTGTATTTTTGAATAATACGATGAGTGAAATAAAATAAATCATCACAAAAATACAACCAGCACGATTTGTCAACATTGATTATGATAACACAAAAATGTAGCTATATTGGACAATAAACTACGACATGAAATTTAACCTTAATAAAAATAAATTACATGAGATCTATTATTGAATTTAGGTCTGGGATTTTTTAATTAAACATCATCAGGTTATTCTACGTTATTGATTCAGAATTAGATCAATATTAGTTTTTAATATTGATCCAGAATTTCTGATGCATCGCATCAATTAAACAGATATCAGATCTCATTAATCGATTTGCATTAAGGCCAACAGGTTACAGGCCCTGGTAGTTTTGCGACGGACACACAAACGTAACTGTGGCTAAAGTCCGTCAAACCTGGAACGATGATCGATACGATTTTGGCCAAAGTATATCCTAATCGATCCCTCACGTTGCATTCCACAGAGAAGGGTGACTTTCCGACGGCGATGCTGAACGTACGTTGATCTCCGCGGGGTATCTTATGCGGTGGGCTAAGCCAAAGTGGCACGGCATCCACTGGCCAATCTCTAAACGGTGTTAGTTGGAAATGTATGTACAAATCACCGGAGTACTCATAAGAGCACTTGAGGCTCACGTTGCTGTTCGGCCTGGGTTCGAGCCTTACGGGTACCAGGCTTACTTTCAGTTTACCTAGCATGCAACAACATCTCATGCACATTCTCAGAACAAACTCAACTTGGCTATGCTTCGCAAATCGTCATGCAAAACATAAAAAAATTACATTAGTTGTCAGTTTCATTTGAGAAATTTTAAAAAGCGCCAATATTTGAATGAGGTTCAGTTAATATTGACTTGAGTCAATATGATAATGGAAATATTATTGGGATTGCGACAAAGGTCATAGAGTTCTTATTTCTACAAATGAAATTCATATCACCGATGGTATTCAATATTTGAATAATATTGGAACTCTGTTAAATAAATATAAATATTGATTTAATATTGCCGCGTTCTCAGTTATTTCGAATGCTCTCAAATATTGGCTATTTTTAGTTACGGATTCTCTCATGGTGCTTTTTAAGTATGCAGGTATGCATTCAGCTTATTTCTCCTTTTCATTTTTCATTCTATATTTTTTCATAAAAAAAGGACCTATTAGGGTCAAATCAAAGATTAAGTTATTAAGTACAAAAATGCCACGTCAAAAATGCAATCAAATTAAATTGCTAGGAAATTACAGTTGAGCAAGTAGATTTAAAGAGCTAAGAAAAACTAGTTAGAATAAAAGGATAGAGATTTTCAAGTGAGGTGCGTTTTTGCAGACTCACCGGTATCCTCGCAATATTGTCCTGAGAACCCATCTAAGCAGTCACATACGACTTGGCCAATCCTGTTCATCTCACAGCTCTTTTCGTTTCCGTTACAAGGACATTGAGAACAGGCTCCAAGAATGCTTTGTGATCTATCGCTGATGTCTCGATAGTAGCCTCGACTGCAGGTCTCACAGGACAGACCGGTATAGCCAGGTGGACAAGGGCAGACCTCGACCTGAGTAGCTCGTGGTAGTCCGGTTCGCGTATCCACTGCTGTATCCATGCTGATGTCGCTGATATATGTCGAACTCATATCTTCACTAAAAGTAGCGCGGATCAAAATGGCTTCGATATTAGTTAACACAGTCATCAGGTCTGTTCTGGAAGCTGTTCGATGACCTTCTGCATTCAGACGTCGCCATTCGTTTTCTCTCAAAGGGACTGAGTAGGTCTAAATAAAATATAAATAATGTAAATAGATAGAGAATTATTTGTATGCAAAGAACAATTTTTTTCAATTTTTACCATAGGAATTCCAGATTGAATAGTTTGCGGGTTGGTCCAGAACAGAGTGACACCGTTGCCAATGAGAATGACATCTTGGTCTGGGAAGATTCGGGCTCCAGGATTCGTCGAAATCTGCTGGGTTAGAGTCAAATAACCTCCGTAACTTTTAACTTTATTTCCAGTAAATGCTGAAGGTAGAGACCAATACAGTCTTGGACTTCTTCTATCTCTCGTAAATGTATATCCAATTTCATTAAGGGCAACATTAATCGCAAAATCGTTGCTGATAACTTCACGTCTGTTCCTGCAAAAATTAAAAAAATAGGTTAATTTGATTTTATTTTATTTAGCCTGAATTTAAATTCTATTAAGAATTAAATTTAAATTGAAAACAATACCCGTTGGTACCCAAAACGACCAACATGTTAGTAATCTGAAGGCCTACCAGTATGTTTTGTTTCTTTGCATAGTAAAATATCCTACCCAATTTAGCAAAAACATGATTAAGCTTGGCAGCCCTTCAGATTGCTAACGTAAAAGTCGTCTACTTTCTACTTAAGTAATATACAATCAAATCGATTCTTCTAAATCTAATTATATATTGAAACATATTGGATAGAAAATAATGATATTGATTTAATTAAATGATAATAGAACTAACGAGTCGGTAAGTATGAATCCATGTTGTTCGTCGTAAACGAGCATTGGAATTTGTTGCAAAAAGAGAGAGCTTTCGTGACAAACGTTGGTGACACCACTGCAGAAGCACTCATTACATCCATCCGGATTGTTGGCAGAAAGTCCGAAGGTGTTGGATTGACAGCGATTACATTGCGAACCAACGACATTGCGTTTACATTGACATTGACCGTTGATACAAGTACTGTTTCGGGAACCTGCTGGGTTACATTCGCAAGGTTGGTTTGTGTCTGTAAATTGACAGTCATTTGGTGTCCCTCGGGTCGCATTGCCAATAAATCCAGGCTCGCACAATTGACAGTTATCGCCCGTTGTGTGATGGGCACAATTCTAAAAAGCAATTCATGTTTATTTTTTGAACAAACATGATATATTTCATAATGACTTTCATGGCTTCTAGAAAATAATTTAGAAGGGTTATAAGGTTGTTACCTCGCAAACACCAGTTTCTGCATCGCATTGGTTCGAGTGGTTGTTACAGTTGCAAGGTTGGCAATTGCCGAGGAAACTTCCTTCCAATGACCTGGTGTATCCCGTGTCACAGTCTTCGCATGATAATCCTTTATAACCAATTGGACAAGCACATTCCTCAACCTCGACTGCTCGACCTCTGCCAGTGTTATATCTTTCAGCAGTATCTAAAGATACTTGTGAGAGGCTGTAATAATTAGGACAAAAATTCAGTTATCAATAATTGAACAGCGAATGTCCTGGTATATTGGAATTTACATTCTTTATTAGAATTTGATTAACTATAAATAGATTTTAAAAATTGTCTTTCTTAAGAATTCCTGTATCAGATATTTTTCGTTGAATAGAAGGGATTGATTATTTTGTTTGATAGAATTTTTTGTTTTCGTGATGTGCATCATAAACTTACGCAGCTTCGTCTGTGTGAGTCGTATAAGTGGCTTTTATTTTAATGGCTTGAACGTCAGCCAAAGCCATCAACAAGTGTTGCCTGTCGGCTGCGGTGCCGTCGGTTCGTTGCCAATACTGTTCTAGGATTGGAACCTCGAATGGTGTTGGGACGTTCGGTTTGGGAGAATCTTGAGAGTAATAAAGGAACGTAATATCATTGCCCTGAAATTAATTTTGAGTTGATTATTCTCTCAATTATTGATTTGTTCAATTATCTATAATTGAACATTATAAACATAATTTAATTTAAACATTGTTCATATTGATTTAATTTTATGAAAGAAATCAATATTCTTCACTTAGTTATTGTTGAAAAATTTAAACAATTATTTATAACAATAGAACTACCTTAGTTACAATTTTATTTTCTACTTTATAAAATTATCTAATACAGATTATTCGCATGGTTTTTTTATTATAAACATTAATATAATAAATATTAATTTAATATTGATTTTTGATTGACCACGTAATCTTTATTAAGCATAATTCTAATATAATATTGTTATAATTACTATTACTATTCATGAAAATAATAATATATGTTATTGTTATAAAAAAATGATTAACACTTTTATTATTATCAGTCGTAACTCAGTACCATTATTGTATAATTATTAAAAAAGATGTGATTCATCATAAATTTAATTTCGTAAAACATTTAGTTTAGACTTAGTATTCTAGAATTAGAAATGTGATACATTAATATTAAACAAGTTAAAGCAAGTTTCAAATAACAATATAAACAATAGAGATACACAATGAAATATTTGTAAAAATAATGTTTTACACTAATGATCTCCACATCTGCAGCATTGTTTTTCGAGCTTAGTCCGCCGGGCGATGGAACGTATCGCACGGTATATTTGAGGTAACCACCGTAAGATGTTATCTGATCGCCGAGAAACATGCTAGGAAGCTGCCAGTAGTACACATTATTGTATCCCCGGTTGGGGAACTCGTTGTATACAATTTCTCGTTTCACACTATCCAGTCGAATATCGCTGTAGATGGCATTCGCTGTTGGATCCGTAGACTCGATGAGCGAGAAGTCTCGAACTGAATTAGTGAACGATATTTTTATCTGAAAAAGAACAAAAAAAAATAATAATAATAAATTTATCGTTGGTTCAAATTAAATATATTCATATATAAAGCTTTGAAATAAAAAAAAAAGAATAGACAATTTTAATTTTGGGTATCAATGAATAAAGTATCTATCTGTAATAGTAAATACGAACCTCATTTCTGAACCAGTTCGAAGCGGTACATTTGTCAGTGATACCCATACAGAAGCAGCTGATGCAACCGAATTTATTCGCTGCAGCTAAAGTGAAGGTGTTGGCCTTGCATTGATCGCAAGTTAATCCAGTAACATGTTCCTGCGAAAACAACGACATCGGTTTCATTACGATGCTCGGTGTAGTGCATATTTCAATAACGGAGAGCTTTTGTGTAAATAAATAATGTAATCGATATCTATATTAACTTACCGTTTAACCATAGGAACGTGCATTCAATTGAGAAAGCGTGAACAAATTATGTAAAGTAACTATTTTACCATTTTCTGAGCAATAGTTGTTTATATTTATTAATTTATTTTTTCATTGAAATTATCAATATAAAATTCAATTATTATAAGATACATTACCTTGCATCGACATCTTCCTGTTAGAGGATCAGGCGAGACAGTAAGACTTCCATTGGGATCACACTGCGGTCCAATAGGAACGCACATATCATTCGTCTTAAGAGGATTGCCGCGATAGCCTGGTGCACACTTTTCGCATCGCCGCCCTTCATATCCGACTGGACACTCGCACGTCGGTTCCCCATCAGATCCGAGGTGACAAGTCCGAGCAAATCTTTTTGAACAAACGAATTGGATTATTCGTTATACCAAACGATAAAGGCTTAATTTTATCTAAGAAAAAGAGCAATTTATTTTCTTTACTCCCAGTGAAACCTTTCTAGTACTTACTGATTTGATGGATTTGTATGTGGACAAGGACAAACTTTGCAGGGTATATTTCTAGATGGATCCCCATAGTGGCCTGGAGGACATTCTTGAATGACACCCATACAATGTCCAAGCCAGGAACCAACCCTTTGTCGGCTGTATCCATGGGCACATTTTTCGCAAGAATTTCCGGTGTATCCTTTAAAATTGAAAATATAGATATAAAATAATGATTTAGGATAATATTAAGTCAATATTGATAAACCGATTGAAGTGGAATAGAGTTACTCAAGACTAAATTGTAGCAATAGTAAATTATTGGTTTGATATTATGATAAATATTGATCAATATTATGGGACTTGATTCAATATTCTGAGTATACAAACAGTCAATTCTTCTGAATATTGTTCCTTTGGAATACAAGAAACTTAATGAAACATTTTTCTTTTTAGAAATAGAAGAAAATAAATTTCCGTACCAGTTGGACATGAGCACTGTTCAACAAAACCAGCATTAGTTGTATCAGGGGAAGCCATGACAATATTAATCAGCGCTGTATCCAGATATTGTTCGTCATCATATTTTAATCTAAAAAATTAAGTGGAACAACATGTAATTTATATTGAATTATGGCATTAAAAAATATAAAATGATGGTTTATAATATAAATGGTATAAACAAATTTTATAAAATAGAATTTAATAATGATCAATATAAACTTTAATATTAATCATCATTGATTGATAATATAATTATAACTGAACAAAATAATAATTATTAAATATGTTTATTATTATATTATATTATTATCAACTTTATTGGTTAATAATTATAACAAAACAATGATTGAACATAGTAATTATGAACCATTGTTGCTATTATTATAGCGAATCAATATTATCTTCATTATTAATGTCTACTGATTTATTGTATAATCGTGGTTCAATACAAAATGGCAAATCACACTGATTATATCATCAATATGATTTGAAACCTGAATCTCTTCAGATCTCTTTCCTCTATCATATTTCAACTTACTTGATTAAAATATTTTCAACATTTGCTAGCGCCATCATGATCTCTTCTCTAGAAGCAAGCTCCTCGTATCTATTATCTGTCTTCCACCACTCTCCTTGAATGAACCTGATGCTTTCTTCGTTATTATAACCTGGAGAAAGTTCACTTCCTTTGTGAATCAAGGTGTATCCATTTCCATTAAGTATCACCGCTGGAGCCGTGTTTAGCGTTCTGGTACCATTGAACTTTACCCCATACTTCAGGTACCCTCCATAAGAATTGAGTTGATTTCCATGGTAATGCTCAGGTAGTACGTAATATGGTACTGTATAGTTGGTATTTCTGTAGTATGGGTCATAAGCTCGAACACCATCTCGATCGAACGGCGAGACGTCAGTGAGGCTGCCTTCCGTGGCGTTCCAGATGAACCGGATCCTAGGGAAGATCTCAACCTGAACTGCCCGATAGCTGTCCAATACTCGTGGAATTTCAAATGGCAATGAGGTGGCGCTCTTGCAATTGCGTGTAATACCAAAACAGAAACAGGGGACACAGTCTTGGGACTGTTTTGCATCTGAATTGAAAGTACCTTCGGGGCAAATACGGTTCTTTTGTTCCACCACTAGGATTGTGTCGGGTACCGCGAATGTGAAACCGATGATGTTAATGGCTTCGCAGGAATATGCACCCTGATCTTCAAAGGTCACCTCTGGACATTGTAACGAACCGGTACCATTGACTGAATTAATGGTGCACTTGGAGGGCACGTGACCCCAGTTCCGTCGGAAGTTGATTTCAGGAACTGGCATACCAATTGCTGTGCAACTTATTTCGAAGTCCTCGTACAAGTTAAGGTGCACCATTGGCGGGGGTGATTTGACTATTGTCACTGCCACTGTAGAAATGAAAAATCAGTTGAGATTTGATACATAATCCAATTAGAAGCGTGAACGAAAATTGAATCAATGTCTAATAGCTAATGATATCAAAATAGAAGTCAGACTAAATGTACTATCCGTTTGATTTCAAAGCTAATTGCTGTATTAGAATAATGAAGCTGGCAAATGAATCGTATTTTATGGTATTTCATCGGTAATTCGATATCAGAGATAATTTTTTTTAAATGCTAAGTAAAAATCATTTCTAGTTAGAGGATTCAAATCTGACTGAATAATAAAATATTAAAAGTACTTCTATTTTTTATATATATTTTTAGTAATAATAAAAAGATATTAAAAATTGTTTTTATCGCGTACTGAACTTAAATTTAAAAAAATAAATAATCGTAAAAAATTGAATATGAAAATAATATTTTTTTTCTTCAGCATTTTTTATTTGTTATTAAATCTTGATTTGCAACAGTACGAATCATCGACTTTTATAAATAAATGTCAAGTTAATTATTCGGGTATTCGATCCCTCGTTATAAGTTTCGCTTTCTCAAACATATGTCCTTTAATTTTCAT
>JABFQD010001944.1:0-16581 GCA_022817045.1 Psix sp. ZL-2020 | reverse complement strand
AAAATAACGAAAAATTTCATTCATTTGCGAACTATAAACTTGATTTACAGTAAAATGAGATTTTTTTTTATAAACAATGAACTCTAATACAAAATAGATTTTAATTATTTTCAAGGTTTAAAAATGACACAAGAGTAATTCGAAATGACATTACTTTGACACGTAGATAAAATTTTGTGACGAAGCTAAGTCATACAAAACACGTTTAGCAGTGGAAGAATGCGTTTGCTTCCTCCGCGACTAAGGGCAAAAAGTGTCTGTTCTGTTGAATAGGCGCGTAATTGTGGAACGGAACCAGAAATAATAACGCGTGTGGCATTGTTAAGCGTCTTGATGTATTGCACAAATAATTGCAAGGAAATGTTTAGCATTCAATCAGATGGGGATTCGAGATCGGCTCGTCAGATTTGAACGTCTTCATAAAGGAAACGGCGGTCCGCTGGCGGGTTATCGTCCCACGTTCGCAAGCTGCAACCGAGTGATAAAAAGTGGTATCTTGGTTCGGGTGTCATACCGGGCCGACGCTCGTAATTCCCGGCTAATAGGCCACTCGACGTCTTATAATCCCGTCAGATCTTAATCTAAATATCCGCTGCGGAGCGCAAAATTATGGACGCTGAACAATCGCAGAAGAAATTCTGTTCAATTGCGACAACAAATCGGCGACGCTGGAATTCGAGGAATGGACCAGAAAATGGATTTTAGCCGAGTTGCGCAGATTACAGTAAATTTTGCGATAATCGCTGTGTGCATGTAAAAGAAGAAAAAAAGAATTGGTCCCCGGAAGCCGAGTATCGTGCGACTCTTATGCTAATCCTCGCCGATTTATCCAAACGACGAACATTCGGCGCATAAATACATCACAAGTCCATTGAGCGTTATCGGCCCTAGGATCTGCTGAATTTTTGATGCGCGACCTGATAACGCGCGAATCCACTTTCGAGGCAATTTCATTAATACCGACCGATCCGCGAGCGCCAATCGCGCCTGCGCATCTCTTGTTGGTCACGTTCCCCGCTAAGTATTTTGTAGCGTGACAAAAGCCATGAATCGCGGCAGTCGAATGAGAGGCGTCGTCATACGTTATACGCCATTATGACCGGGGTAAAAGAACTTGTACCAAGCACCCGGTCTGCCGGAACGCGGAACCGAGCCGAACACATGTCGTTCCGCGGAATGCCGGTCGGGCTTCTTCTTCTTCTCCTCCTTCTTCCACGTCTTTTGAGCTCCCTCCTCTCCCGCAGATAGCTATCTCGTCCCGTTCCACGAGAACAGAAAAGGACGGCATTTTTCCTCGTTTCTAACAGACTGCTTCTCAGATCTTAATGATCGGTTCAAGTTCAAGGATTGTATCAGCCTTTCGTTTTGGCTCACGTCTGGAATTATTCGGTCCAAATATGCATCGTCTGACTTGTCTTTACGCTCTTTCTTCACTTTTATCAGTTCGCTTAAAAGAAATGATTTTTGATAATAAAACTGAAAATGCATGTATAATTAGTCTGTTTTAGAAAATAGAATATATATATAATATATATAAATGTAGCATTTTTTAGAAAAGAAATTCTCACTAACAATTCATGAACATGCACACAAGATATCATTGCAATTGTTATTGAATACTTAAAAAAGGTTTTTAAATTCAAATAAGTGAATATAAATATTCATTTTATTGTGAGCAGTTTTCCCTAATTTAAATTTGTATAACACAAAATTCGGTTATAAACTGATTCAGAGTTTTAATTCTTTTCATAGCTTAATTATAGAATTTTTTCTGATTTATTCGACTGTACTTAACTAATTCAAAATTAATAGAAATTTGATAATATAGTATAATGATTTCATGATATTTTTGAACTCTTAAAAATTTATTTGTATAACGAATAGAAAAATTTTTTATGTTTGACTCATACATAATCATTTTCGTATTATTTTTTTGTCCCAAAATCAAAATTAAGTACAAAAATTGATTTGACATCATCAATTTAATTTATTCTGAATTCATTTATTAAAACCTTTTTATCAATAATTACATTTTTGGTGAATAATATCAATTTATTTTTATTTTTCTTATACATCGTGAAAAAATAAAACTAAAACTCTACCGTTAACATTACATATATGTTGACAGTACCACATTTTTTAAAGATTTGTCTTCTCCGTTTTTGTACACAAGCATCAACCAAGTTCAAACGATTATATAAACTTGTTTCTTTATCTTTTGTAAATTAATCTTGTAAAAATAAGAACGACGGAAGAGTGTTCGATGATTATTTTTTCATTTTATTTTCTTATCGCGTAAGAAGCGAACTGATCCCCGTATAAAAAATGCATACCTAAACTGTACCAAATAAAGTAACATAACGATGCTATCCTTCAACTGGAAATAATAAAAGTTTTTCGATGTATCATCCAAATTGAATAGTAATATCACAATATGACATACATTTTACCAAAAAATAAAACAAATGTATTGTTTTTCCTATTTAAAAAATCTGAAGATGTATAAGCGCCCAATAAAGATACGAATTGTTAAAAATATTTACAATTCATTCCATTCTTAATAGTATTCATATAAAATTCAAATTCCGACATACACAAATTCATATAGATAAAAAAACGAACAATTTATCGCCTGTTTATTCCATCATGAATACATTTTGACAAATTTATATACATTAATTTTAATTTTCTGCGCCATGATTGTTTCACATTAAAACGATCGATTCAAAATTGAATTTCACATGTATAATGTATGGACTAAATGTGGAATATGCAAATGAAGCGGGAAAAAATGTTGACCTCTATAAAGCGGATCATACAAGCGTTTGACCTAAACGATAAGAAGCGATTGAGTGAGACGGAAATCGAGCAAGAATAAAGCCATATCAAGAGCGTCTATATATATGAACAAAAAAAGGTATCGTTAGAAAGTAGACCCCTGATTGGTCGGAGTGAGTGCGGAATTCCGTGGTCGTTTGAAGCGATTGCACAACCGGGGCCGCTGCTAAAATGAGCCCGGGACAAATGAATATTCCGATGCGCTAATTCCCAGCCCCAAGCTCGTTATCGCTCCGTGCTAAACTCGACACATACACGTCGGATGTTAATGGAGCGAAAGTACAGAGCGCCGGATAAGGCAATGCGTGGGCGAGTGCTCGCTACGAGTGTTCACCAAAAGAGGACGACGGCTGGCCGTGAGAGATTTGTTTATTTTTACAAAATTTTTAGCCTCGAAATTCAGGACCTGGGCCTGCCGCTCGCTCGCCTTTGATAAACGCCCGATTTATCGAACTTTCCATTTTGTTCGCCGATATGCTAATGGGGGAGAGAAACGCCACGCTTGTCTGGCATATTTGCGTTACTTTTTTTTGCCATATGACAATTCTCAGTATAAAACTCACAAATTATCGGACTCATTTGCCAGACGTTTATGACGTCGAGAAACGATGCTAAAGTATATCGACGCGTAATTTCATGCCGATTCCGTTTTATCGCCACTTTTCACTTGATTGAAATCGAGCCTTTTCAATTTTACGATTTTCATAAACAAGTTTCCGAATATCATTCGAAATAATCGATATGTCCGAACGGCTTCTTTGACTCGGCTATTATAACTGTAATGAGAAGGTTCATACAAGAAAATGAGACTTTATTACAGATCTTACGCGGCGCTTAGAAATCGTTGAATCGAAAGCCGTTTTGTTAACCGTTCAAAATCGAGAATCATGAAGTAATAATCCCCCTCGTAATTGTGCGCGCTCGAACGACGTAAGGTGGATTAACGGTTCTGTCAAAATGTAAATTACGCCGTCGCATACACTACAATGTTGTGAAGTCTATAAGTGGATTAGAGATGAGATTAAGTGGTCCATAAAGTCGCGACTCTGTTTATTATTTATTAAGGAATTTTTCGCGCTATTTTAGTCGCCTTTTTCGACAACCTATAAGCTTGCCGATACAATCGTTTTGCCAATTTAAAACTCACTTTCGACGACATGAAACTTGGTACACATTTTTCTGCCACTTTTATGATTATAGGTTCAACTTGTATTCATACATGTGTACACGTACAACTCGCATTTCATGATCCAGCATTTACTACTGCAACGTCAGGTGTTGAAGATTGTGGCGGTTTAAACGCATCTTGCTTATTATTAAGCGGAAAATAAAGAATTAACTCTCATTTTGCGCGGAAATATTATGTAGGTTGAAAGAAAACGACGCTACTGCAAGTCGAATTTTGCACTTTTCTGCAATTAACAAAACTACTATTAAATGAGTAGGCAGTTCCCCATCTCGAGAAGAAAATGGCCCAGTAGAAAACATGTAATGTAGTGAGAACTCAAAGCTAATTGTACTTTTTCTTGGAACATCATTTTTTTTATCGAAAAGTGTTACGGTTAGATAATCACGGGAAATATAAGTAATAGATATTAAATATGATACATATTTCGCAAAATCATCAAGTAAATTACACGCAATTGATTCTTCAACTTCTTAGCAACCGTCGTAAAAACGTGCCAATTTATTATGCTAATAAACTAATCTTTGTTGGGAAAACGAAATATCTTCAAAGTACCGATCAATAAGTTGTAAACTGTTAAATGAATCAACTCAATTGATCAGAATTATCAAAGAAGTCCAAGTTTTATTAGTTTTTTATTTTACCAATCTATCTTATTTATTTGCTTTTAATTCTAAATACTGCAATTAAAGGAACTTAGATAAATAATTTTAACTACAGCCGTTTTAAAATTTATTGAACTTTCCTCATCAGATTTGTCACGTTTTCAATGCTCATTATGGTTCATAAAGTAGGAAAAATCGACTCATAGTAATATATTTTATAATTATGAATGGCATATTACTAGAGACATGATTTGAATGATATTATTTTATACGAAATTAGTCTCTATAAAGTAGGAAATATTTTTAAACTTTCATCAATTTTTATAAAATTCAACTTATTTCCGTGAAGTGTTATTAAAATATATAGATGATATACGTACATGCATATGTGTATTATATTATTTTTCACCACTATTATTGTCATATTAAATTATATGATACATTTCTAATAAATATATTTTATAATACTTTGTCTACATATTTATTGTTTATTTATTTATTATTATCTATTATGCATCAATAAATTGACAATAAATACATACAAATTAACGGCAAATGTTTTATCGTATACTATATATAATATTTATTTTATTATTTGGCTTGACATAAACAACTGTAAACAGCCAAATTTTTATGCGATGTGTTGAAATGGAGCATTCGTTAGCGATCAGTTTCCGCGGTGTGTAAACCCTAAGCACAATTATCGAAAGCATGTCATAGCAGTATAAAATTATAACGTCATAATAAAATAAAGGAGACGGCCTACCGATCGGTAATAAACGTCGTCGGGTCGTAAAGGCAAGCGCATCCGTGGCTGAAAGTCGCGTTCCCACACCCTGTCCGGCTCATTGGAAGAACGCGAGCGCGCTTCGTTAACATGAACGATACAGTCGTCAATGAATTGGTTCTCGGGCGCGATAAAATCGGCGCTATGGTTAATGTGACGCGCTGAATTATGAGCGCGCGATAGAGCATCTGCGCTCGTAAAAAAGCCGCTTTAATTGATTGCGCCGGCATGAAGGAGGGGATAAAATCGGCAAACAGATTGACGGCAAAGATTCAAAAAAATCAGCGGCAATTACTGAGCGGGTCGTCGGTCTTCTTTTTCCCGTGAGGAATGCGTCGTGCAATTACCACGGAAAAGACAAGGAAAAATGGTCGAAGGTCGGGCAAACATTATCCCGGGAGAAGTTCGTTTCCCCGTCGGGTTCATTCAGAAAATTGTTGCTCTTATAAGGACACTGTCCGCCAAATGCCGAAAGGCAAATGTCGCTGCGATAGATGCTGCTCGCAAAATGTCAACCACTTGTTGCGTCGAGAAGCCGTGCGAATTTGTGGGTTAGAGGAGAATGTAATCTAGTAGCGATTAGTTAGAATTAGTTCGGGCTTTGATCTCGTATGTCGGAGTTGTTTGAACGTGATTGGTCTTTGCTCGCACACATTGAATTTGAATATTTAAATTATAGTAAAAATTGTCTTAAGTAAGACAATTTTATAAAAATGTCAAATTATTCAAGAAATTAACCTAATGAAATTACTTACTTTAACGTATAATAAAAAATAATTGTATTTTTTACGATTATACTTGCAATAATATACAAATTATGAAGTTAAACATATAAAACATATATTATTTTTAATAACATAGTTATGTTTTGTTTCTATAAAAGAACAATTTTATCTATATATAATAAATTCATTTTATGCGTGTTCCTAATTTCAATTCATAAAACTAAAATGAAGATATGTAAGTTCAAAAAGATATTATTTAATAATATATACATTCGAATTACAGAACAATATATCTACACCTATGTGGTAAAAGCTGTAACATATTCTAAAGTCTTAAAAGAATATACATCTTCATCATTTACTCTGTGGAACGATCATCATGCAACAGACAAAAAGCTATTGAATTACCAAACGTTAATTAAAACAGTGCAAAAACGTTGAATTGCGGGAAAAGTCCGTTATGAGTGTCTGCGCCATGAGCGTGTTGAAGCGAGCCGTTGTTTGTTCCACTGCGGGCCACAAGATCTCGGTCGTTAGTTTGAGCTAAACAACGATTAGAGGCAGCGTTTAGTCGGATACGTGGCCGTACCTTAGCGATGCTTATCGTCAGCGAATTTATCTACAATATTTTCAGTACAAGCAGTTCGAGCCGTCTCTGACTGAAAAATAACAAGCCGCGTATGTACAATATGAATATATATATAACATAAACTAGAAGAGTTTCATTCCTAATATTGATTTTAGCATAGACGATTGAGCATCAATAAGATTCGAGATGGTCAGAACAAATTTAGCCACAAGTTAAACTTAATTTCTTTTCACGCACACTTCTCATTAAAATCACAGTCCAATGAAACGTAATCGAAAAATTGTAAACCGGTTCGATGACAACATATTATCCACAATTGATTCAGCCCGAAAAAACAAGATTAGATGTCTTAGAATATTTATAATCGATGACAAATTATCAACTTCGATAATTGATTGAAATTGAGGTTTCTGATTTGTGACAAGAAAACGATAACTTTTTGCAAATAAATCAAAGATACTGTTTTGCTTCATAAAAAAAGGTTATTTTTCAAACCAATATTAATAACTTATTCAATATTTATCAGCAATAAATTTGTTTTTACACTGTGTAATATCAACGTGTTAATGTACGAAGAAAATTCACATTTTGATAATGAAAACATTCAATTGAACATCAATTTTTTTCGCATAAACAGTTCAAAATTATATATAATTCACGATCGTTTCTCTTTTGATTGCAAATTAAGATCAAATGCACATTCTTTTTTGCTGCATCTTTTTGCTTGCTTTGAGATTGAAAATGTTCTGTTGCCTTACAGCACTTTCAACACATACGATGCGATTCTTGCGTTGGTTCAAAAACGTGTGAACTTGTCGAAGGTGAAGAAGTTTTTGGGCGAGAGACTCCGCACGTATCGAAGTATTTTGTGTACTGATTGGAGTTTAATAGGGCCTGACCCTAACCTTCCCGCGCCGTCACTGAAGACGCGATCGCGGATATGCAACATCCGGTCAGGATTCATCGTGAATTGTTGGCTATTCGATCCTCGCCGAATTAAATAGACCGATTCGGTGCTGGAGAATCGAACAAAGAAATTCCTTGGTTCTCGCATCCGATGAACAATTAACTGCATTCAAAAATAATCTCTCACAGTTGATTTTGTTTTTCTCCTGTTGCTCCGCTCCTTCCATTCCTATATTTTGTCGTGAATACTGAAAAATCGTTATTTTTCTGACGAAAAATTATTACTACTCAAAAAGCTGAACAAAGAGAACAAAACGTTCCACAATGGTTTCCTCGGTACCGTACTCGCAACGACATGACAGTCTCATCCGCTGCTTTCACGCGGGTCTTCATCATTTTGTAGCGAATCTATAATTATTGAATCTGTGTCGTGTCTACAATGTTGCGCAGGCCGGGCATTCTCGTCTAAACATAGTCGGATGCCAGCGTGGTTATTACGTCTTTTCCGCGCAGCGCGTCGCTCAATTAACGTCGTGCCGAAAAGCAACAAGAAACTTGCAGTCGCGTCACCAGCGACAAAAAGCCGCGACCAATGGCAACGCATGGAGGTTTTGCTTTGTCTAGCGAGCCCGACCGGACAGGTGTCCGCCGCGGAAAGCGATACGCGCCGCAATCCGATTAAGCCTGTCGATTTCGCTCACGCGAGCGACCGCCGCCCCCCTCTTCCCTCAGTGTCCGCCCGCCCCGCGGCGTCTGTCGGCGGAGGCAGATGCGCCAAGGTTGACTCGCCTTGGTTTGCCTTGGCCGATGACATCTGGACGACAGGGAGGAATGTCGGCCGATAACCGGTCTCTGCCCCGTCGACCGTTTTCGCAGAAACGACACCGATCACGAATTTGACGGGTTCGCGACCTCGTCCTCGTCTTGCTTTTTAATTTCTGTTTTATGAAAATGGAGCGAAAAAGTTGGCTGATAAGTGTGCAGATACGCAAAATGATGGATGGCGTTTGAGCAAGTTGAGAATTTATCGTGGTAACTTGATTTTCTAGCTGTCTGCATGGTTTGTTGTGACAAATAAAATAGCTTGAGAGAAATTTTATTTTGAAGAATTTAATTAGATGGTTAGTTGATTAGATGAAATTGCGTTTGTTTGTCTTTCAGTATTAATGACAAAAAACTGAATAAAGTGTGTTTACGCAACTATTATTTGGGGTAATTAATAGCTTATGACACAATGGCCCTGGTGAAAATGTATGTCAACATATAAATTAACTTCGTATGTTTTTAGAGTTTCCTACGTATAAAACATGCACAATAGAAATATATAAAAATATGTTGAAAATTATAAACGTATAAAATAAGTTGAAAAAAGACTCATATATGTGACATGATAAAATTTATGATTGAGTTAGAAAAGCTTAAATTTGGTTCAATTTTTTAAATCGTACATTTGATGTATAGGTTCAAGATTGAAACAGTGATAATGATATTATTTTATATTATTATCACTTAGTGAAAACTTCTTTTACAAAACGTAACATTGATATTGGAAAGATTGATTAAGTAGAGTTTCATATTAATTACTATACAAAAAGAAACAAAATATCTACAAACATTATCGTTCAAGTACAGTAAACGGCATTAATATCGTAGTACGGTAAATGTTCACATTAAATGCAATATAAATGGCTGTTATTTACTATACTTTTTGTAATGATTCGATAAAGAAAAATTTATTTTTGACTTTTTAGTGTGTTATTATAAGAGATATAATTTAATACATAAATTTTACATTGAATAATAAGAACAAATCGAAAATGTTATACTGAAAAATATAATTGTTACTTGTAATCGTTACAAAATTTACATTTACCAAATATGAACATAATTACCAAAATGTTAAAATATTTTATTATTAAATATAATAAATTACACTATAAATATATGTGTTATAACAATAATAACAATATCCATTCTTGCATGATTAATACATCAAATACAGTTTCTCAGTAAAACAAATTACAGTAATTTGCTATAAAATAAATAATTTGTATGCATTCATTTTGATAGACAGTGCGCTATAGTGTTATCATTTTTAAAATCACTTTTATAAAAATAACTTTTTAACAGCACAATATTCAACTAACTGACCTAAGTGACCTTTTTTCGCCATTACTTTTTAATTCACTTCAAGGTTACGTTAATCAAAACAGAAACAAGAGAACTGTTAATCTCACACGAAAGGTCGTTGTATCCTCTGGCTCGCACTGACGAGCACAAAAGTGTACAGACGAATCAAGTTAATAACTGGATAAGTTTTCTCGCGGCGCTCGTTAAGCTCGTGGGTTTTCTTCGTGGTTGCGCTTCGCTTGCTTGGCTGCGCACGAATTAAGGAGCCACGATTAGGCATCTTTTCCAAGACTCTCGCGGAGAAAATGCATATACACATACACATACACACACTCCAGCAAGCCTCACAACTTGTGCCGGAAGTCAGTGAGCAACGATGCAAATTATTCAATTAACGTTCGGACGAGTCGCACAGAAGTACGTGAGCCAGATAAAACATCCGCGATGATTGACGGGATGAAAGGTTAAAAAGGTAAAACGGATCGCGAAACATCGAACCACAAATTTCACTCGTCACAACTTTGACTATTTATAGCGATGTTCAAAAATGGTTTTATTCATTTTCAAATGCTACATGAAACTTATTTTAATATAAAAGCAGCTTTTACAGCGTTTTAATTTGAAAATACATTTAATGACCGACTTTGATAACTTTTTAAAATAAAACGTGAGTGTGAAAACGCGGAAATATTCATGAGAATTTAGAAAAGTGCAAAAATCAACATACATTTCACTTTTCATTAATTTTTCAACGGCAATTTCCGATCAAGATTCGCGTGAAAGTTGGACGCGTGTTTGTGCAATTATGCAGCGAGCCTTGCCATCCGGAAACCTGGACTTGTGATGTATCGTGCGAATCACGCATGACAAATTCCCATTTAAATCATATCAAGTGCAACTATCAAAGAAACATTATACCAGTAGTCTTGAGAGCGGCAGTCGACCCGGCGGGTTAACGAGCGGCGCAGCAAACGCGACCCGACTCGCGGGCAAAAAGCTAGTCGGCAGTTGTCCACAAACGGCATATCGCACCGATGTATGATATTCCTGCATGGCTATCAGACTATCATGCGGCGCACCCTACATATCGTCGCGCTCGTAAATCCCTCTTTTTTAGGTCTGATTGACGTTTCGCGAAAACAATTTTTTACTTATATAGACAACAATTTGAGTTAAAGTAACAGAATTTCAGTTCATCTAACTGTACATTCAAAAAAGTCATGAAAGTAAATTGCATTTCATTTTACTTTCCGAATTTCTACAAAGTGATCTAATGACTAAAATATTTCATTTCAATTTATTTAACTCATTTTTAATCAATTGTCGAATCAAATGATAGACTCAAATTATGAGTTAATTATTTTAAACAATATATTACAACTCGCTACATAAAGTGAAGTATAATTATCTGTATATACTTTATCGTACGAAATAGAAATTTTCATTTCAATATTGAAAAGTACTAAGATATTATGACTATTTAGTTTGGAGGCAAATTATTTTCACAAGAATAAATGCTTATTATTAAAACAGTAATTTCCACACTCACTTCGTTCGTTGTTTTATATGATTTAGCAACGAGTGTAACTGAGTTACAAGAGTTGTATGATGATGAATGCAAGATGTTGATCACTTTCTGGATTTTGAACATTTTGAAATAATTCCTGTTCAATTAGTCTTTTGGTATGAAGATGATAAAATTCACTCCGAGAAATTCAAATCGAATGATGAAATGAAATTATGAAATGTTCTCCATTTACGTATGTATTAAAATGAAAGTTCGTTTCGAAGGCTTCGTAGCATCTGCATTTCGTCTTGAAATTCGATATGAATCCGCATAAGAGGTAGTATCTGAATAGCAGTTGTGGTTGGTTTTTGTGAAAACGCAAGTACAGTTTATTACAGAGCAATAATTCGAGGATTAATTTTCGGGGTCAACCGGCGACAATGGCAGTATAATAAATAGCATTCTCGTTCGAACAATATGCTTTTCTTTATGCGAATCTATATATTACTTTTCATAGAGTCGCACGCCGATCTATGTAGTCCATCATGTTCCCATCTAAGTTCCATAAATATTTCTAGATGAATTCCTCGTGAGCCTATAATGGTCATTGTGCGCATTTGCGGCCAACGATGTTGTACGTGACATTACGTGGCGGCATGATTTTTCATTGTGTAATTCAAATAAACAAATCATTTTTGCTTATTCCTATATGGAGCATATAAATAACGGGTTATCGAGATATAGTTGTTTCATCGATCTGAGTTCCTACATTTATAAATTATTTTGCGATTACTGCTTCAGGTAGCATTAATGTTATTCAAAGCTAACATTTATTTTCCATTGAGCACAACCAAAAATATAAATTGATACTTCGTTTGGCCTACAAAACAAAATGAAGATATCTTTTTTAGATAAATCAATTTGACGAAAAACTTCAAATCTAAACATATACAAATTAATTTATGATGCACTACCATGAATTCTCCATTATAAATACTAATATCCACTCAGACACTGCCAATTTATAAAACTTTTCATTGAGTTGTAGCTTCACTGAAAATAATCTTTATTATTTCCATGCTGTTCACGTATTATATAGGTTGGTTTTTTATGTAAATATATACAAAAATATATTATTTACTTAAAAGTAATTGTGATAATATTGAAGTAAAAAATTAATGTAATAATATTAAATTATGTATAAACTTTCTTAAAAATATTAATACAATTATGATAATTTTTGAACTTCAAATTAATGTAAAACTGTATTATATCTGACGATCTTTCAATAACCCATATTTCATTCGATTAACGAATTGCCGAAGCTCATCTCATGAATGTTTCTATCATAATATTTCGAAGAAATTAATTTAGAAATTGATTTATTTCTTTACAAATTCTAAGACGATTGATGGTCGCTGATCATATAACTTTCATTATGAAGTTACCTTAGAAACCCTCATTTCTAAGACTTCATTATGAGTTGTAGCGTGTATATACATAACCAAACAAATATCATATTCGAACTAAAACTCATTTAAATATAATAATCGCGAAAACTAAAACTAATCAAAAACGAGGTGAAATGAGTGATGTTTTTTCTAATCCATACATCGCAAATAATATATTTTGACTTAAAAATAATTCTTGATTAATGATAGTCAAGGTATGATCGATTATACAACGTAAAAGGCGCATGATTAGTTTCAGTTTTACTAGAAATCATTAGTGAACGTACTTTATAATATATCTACGAAAATTGACGTAATCTCAATCGTGTAATCATGTTTATATAATTTACCTCGATCGGTGATCTCCTGAAAATGCATTCATTATCATAAACTGTAATAACTTTTATGGCTAAGCGAACTTGACAAATGTTCCTCTCGTAATTTTCTCACAATTAACACGAAACAAAAACCTCTAGCGAACGGTCATAAAAACGTTAAGCGCGAAATTAATTAACAGTGAGTGAAAAAATACTAAGTCGGTCAGAAAAGAATAAGCAACACGATGTTCGGACGCAACATACGACGACGGTGGTAATCTATTCGAGTGTGACATGGTCCGAAGTGACGCTGGAAAATGCAACGATGCATTTTGCTAACTCACGTGGGACAGTCCCACGCTTTGTCCCGACAATAAACATCAATTATTCAGTACATTCGCCGATGCGGCTTGTAACAGGATAGCGGCCTAACGGTAGCTTTACGGGCGGCATCCGGAAAAGGATGTCGTCGGACTCGGACAATCGCTCGCGACTCCTCGCGGGCAATGAAATTTCGCGCAAAAGCGTGTCTTTATTGACGCGCCGGCGTCTCACGCTCGGTCGAATCTGAACTACCGCCACTGAAAACACTTATAACGGTACCACAACGAAACTCAAAGCACAGCAATGTACCAACAGCTTATTTTGGAAAGCACCACGATAAATGAAATATATAAACAACATTTTTCTGCAATTGTTCTAACAAAACATTACTAAATTGAAAATTTTTGAAATCTCTAGAACTGACCTACAATTTGTAAACTTATGAGTCTTATATGAAATAAAACACAATTGAAAGCATATATGGTTTATAAGTGATAAAAATAATAACCATACATTTATCGTCTGAGAAAGCTAATAAATCATTTTTATCTAGAAAATTATGACACTGAAGTAAAAGCAGTTTCATCAAATTATCGCTACTCGACAATTCGTTCATTTTAATATTCCAGTTATTTATATTTCACTTGTTAAAAAAAGATAAAATGTTTATAAATTAGGACAACGATTTGCTAGTGTCCATAACATTGACAAGAATAAAAGGTTGGATAATGAAATCATCAGGAACAAAACAGTTGATGATGAGAAAATTTACGATCAATAATAAGCTACAATGCAATACAATGATACCAACCATGGTTATTCGAGCGAAAATAATGACAATGACTTATACAATCAAACGTAATTCCTTTCGCTATATAGGAAATCTGACTTAAAGTTCAAAAGATATGAACTAGATCAATTAATATAAGTCAAAAGAGTATTTTTAAATATATATAATTATGAACTACTAATATACATACGATATTGTCATTGGTACATATATTATAACCAAATAAGTCACTTCTAAATAGAACAAAATTATCAAATGAATTAGAGAAATATATATAATAATATAATTGATTAAAAATAAATAAACATTATTAATATGTATTTATATTAAGTATTGATATTAATTCGATAAAAGACTGATGATATCATACAACAATTTGTATAGTTTAGTTTCTTGAATAAATGACGAAACTTTATTAAATTCTTATATTTCAATTGAGCATGCTGATATTTTGAGTTAATTTTTGCAATAAAAAATTATTCTTTCAAATATATCTACACGTTACAATATTTGTGTAACTTTCATTGAAACAAAATTACATAAGTAAACGATACAAAAATTGACAGTTAAATTCGTAATTTTAATTTATAACAATAGAACGTAATGGACGATACACCATTATCGGAGTTCGTACAAATAAAAATTAGATAAAAATTAACTTGCTTCGAATCAGTTGCATTTATTAAATTTCATAAACAGAATTTTGAAATGTTATAAGAGCACGGAATTAATTAATTTATGATGAAATAGTTTATTATAAATTTAATGTAATTTTCAAATGATCAAATGTGATTTTTGTGCAACTTGTTTTATAATCGAAATCCAGTTTCAAATTTCGAATTTTTATTTAAAGTAAAAAGTTGCAAACAGTATAACAATCTGATACGGGAAATTAGAATCATTTAAAAAGTAGTTAAATACAAAAATATCATTACTTTGCAATAATCATCCATAAAATATACGAATAATTTACGGGTTTATCAGTGTACTATAAATAACTCAACTTATTAATCACACTCGAACCCCTGGCTATTATCACGATATCGTCGTCATTCTCATATAAATATGGTCATGGCTGTCCAGTTTTTCTCCGTACACGACTTCCACGTTATGACATTAGTCCAAGTAAAAATTCACGTAACGTGGACAAGATTAGATTAATCCGAGTTCACCGGACCTTTAGTCTATCACGGCATCGCGCTTACACAATCACCGATTTCGAAAACTACCTCGCGAGTCAAATTCAGTGATAACGCCTGCGATAACTTTGTGCAAACTGTCCGTTGCTAACCTTTCGGCAACACGTAACCAACGACGGAAAAAATGGTCCGACGCGTCGTTGACTAATAACCTCAGATTGCAAAAAAAGTTTCGAGTATGAGGTCGATGATCCGATGTGGACCAGCCAAAAACGAGACACGCGTCACTTATCGCGTCATCTCTCTCACTCTTATTTCGAACGTACGTACTTTTTTATTGCTTCCTTGAACGATGACCTTCGCTAATGGATCGCAGACATTTGCACTGTAAGCAATCATTGATCAGCTACACGAGCCATAAAATTCGAATGTCAACTTGTTAAGATGTTTTTGTTAAAATCGTGGCTTAGAGAAAAGGTTTTGTTGGGTTCGTGGGTTTAATTATGATATAAATGAATAAAGTAGCCTCGACAAATCATTTGTAATGAACTAATAGAATATTTGAAAAATGTCTTTCTCACTGAAGATATAATATTTTTTCGCCATTGAATCGAACCCTTCCTCCCACCCCTTGCCTCCTATCCTAGTCATCCCTCGGTAAATCAGCGAGTATGATGGAACAGTCAACGAGAGACCGACTAAGGTCGACAGTATACGCATACGCCGACGCAATCCGTTGGAACGCCAGGCCAATGGGAATCGAAAAGTCGTAGCGCGGAGGCGAGCGGCGACCGGTTTTCTGCGAGACCTCCCCGAACCCCGCGCCGTATCGCGGGGGACTTGGCGCATGCACCGCATAGCTTTTGCGCTGCTTCTTACTCATGCCACTTTCCGCGAACGTAAAATTACACTTTTTCCAGCACGTTGCCCAGTTTTTTCCCCGTCAATAATTTTCCTTTCTTTCTGCCGAGCAAATCATTTTAATTTGAAAATTTTGCAAAAATCTTGCAATCGTAAGTCTTGTTGCTTTTTGGAAGTTCGCGCGAAATTGATCATGAAAATAATGGTATAAAATTTGAATTTGAATCACCTAGATGAAAAAAATTACATAAGAACATGGAAATTGAATTTAGATGCTGCTATTTTATTGTCAAACTTAGTAATTGAAATTATTTCTACCTTGAAGTTTTTTGTTTTCATATAAAATTTCAAGGTTTTTAAACATGAAAATACAATAATTTACTGCAGTAAAAGTAGGCAGTGAATCAGTTTTATTTAATAGGCATG
>JABFQD010001943.1:0-16592 GCA_022817045.1 Psix sp. ZL-2020 | reverse complement strand
TTTTTTGCTAAGTGGGTTTGAGGAGGTACAAAGCAAAAAATTCATTTTAATTAATTAAAAATAATCTAAGGGAAAAAAAATTCAAATTAAAAAAACCTAGAATTATAAACACAAAAAACGAATCCCCCATGGCTGGTAAAAATAAAAAAAACGCATATTATTATTTTTACTAAATTATAAAATATTTACGGCGCTGTGAACAAATGCTTCATCATAAATAAATTAATTATTATAATAGCTCCCATAAATTAATAAATTATGAGAGCTAAATCTATTGAAGTATAAAGAACAAGATTTGAATTCATAAAACGTTTTGTCATTTTTTATTCACTTCATTTTATGAATTCTACACTGATCTAATCTAAAATGACAATAAAATGTTTAAAATGAAATAAAAATTATTTAAAATTTAAGTTTCGTTTTCAACTAGTTTCACAAATAATAAACCATCACTGATAAATCATTTAATCAATTCGCGTAATCTTAAATAACCGGATGTTGTTCTACTTAACAAGCTTAATTGCCGAATTTACATTTAAAACTACTAGTACTTAACAAAGAATTCCAATATTGTGTAAAATATCTCACAACCTTTTCAACCCATTAATATTAAAACGCTCTTAGTCCTGGTGTAATTAAACCTATACAGACTGTTTGCGATGAAAATAATGGTGCTATAATGTACTAAACAAAAAGAAAAAAATTATGCAAGAGTGTAAGAACTTCTATTAATTTCATGAAATAAAGGAATACCCTTTCGAGCTTATTTTACAGTGTTTTTTCAACAAAAATGATGTTTTTATTCATTAACTAGGGAAAACTTTGGCTTTTGCGTATCTGAATTTGATTTAATAGGTTTCAATTACTCTGTTCGTAATTTCATTGGACAAACATTTTGATAACAAATTTGTTATCTTACGTCTTAATTGTCTCATGAACATTTTTGAATACTATAGATCTAATAAAATTTCTCGTTCATTTCAGCGAACAAAATTCTTAAAAAGCAAGAAATAAAACTTGCTAATAACTCAATGATAAGAAGACGTCTTAACTAAATAAAATATTGCTTAAATCTTTTTGAATAAAACTGTACAGATATGAAAATCCAAAATAAGTACACGATTTTTCGCAAGATAAAGACATACCACATTTGACTCGCGGAACATTTTTCTTCTAAATAAATATACGTATGCTCGCATCGCCGCTCACACAGAAGATTTGCCCGTAACAAATTGGTAGTACGCTTTGGAGCATCAAAAGCGCGCGATATGTAAAGAAATGTAGAAAAGAAATTAAAGTGGAGGAAATGACTTTTTTATGTTCGATAGGTCGGCTGGCTGCGTCTAAAGGATCAGATGATACTATCAATGGGTATGAAAACGGTAATCCAATCATCTAGATTCTCAGTGTCCCTTGACAATACTAAGACAAAAAATCAAACTTCGCCACAAGACGAGGAAACAACGTGGAGTTTGAACATCTATCCACTGAAGGAAACTGACCAAGGCTGCTACATGTGCCAGCTTAACACCGCTCCGATGCTTAGCCAAGTGGGATGCGTTGACGTTCTCGGTATGCTTAATTGCATTTTACACATTCCCACATGCCGTCAGCCCCCTCATTTCCCGCTCGTACATTTGTTTGTGAAATAGCCAACCATCCATGGGGAAACATCGCAATTGTGCTAAAATTCAATAACTGCTATGGTTATTGCTATAGAAATGGCTTTCTATTTCACGATAACGACTAAATTGGATTTAATTAAACGAATTAAATGCAACTGAAAAATGTATATTAACATTTAAATTTTCCATACAATATGGTAAATGAGAGAAAAATTGCGTTCAATTTCTTCAATTTCACCCTCACAAATGATACGACGCAACAAATTTTAGTAACATGAGTTGAACAATTCACTTCAACTACTTCAACGTTAATGTTCCGGAACTCTTATATGCAAAATCAGAAGCAATTGGATAGAATTTCTTGCCTTAAAGTAACATTGATATAGTTTGTTATCTTTCAAGTTATTAAACGTATTAAAATTATTGTAATAGTTTTAAGAATTCTAATTTGATAACTTAATTAGATTATTATTAGATTCATACTGATAAATTTAATTTTTATCAATATCAACTTTTGATCATTTTTCTTAAAAAACTCATAACATAGAACATAAATAACAACAAAACTGATAATAATAACAACACAGAACCACATGGAAAAAACTATGGATATTCTGACCTCCATAGTTTTTCTTGTGACATACACAATCTTTGATAAGTAATTTTTTAGATTAAAATTTTTGAAATGTCGTAGGAATTGACATGAGTTTACTTTATAACTGTAACATTTGTGGTAAAAAGTTAAATGTTTTCTATTGTTTCTAAGGCTTTGTGTGTTGCAAGACAAACTTTATTACAATTCTATTTTTTATGCAAATATTAAAATTTTGATATTGTTATAATAAATGTAAGAGGAGAAATATTCTGATAAAAAATATTATGTTATTAATACAAATAACTATATTGTTTTCATATAATATCGAAAAGCAAAGTTGATACAAATTTTATTGATTCACTCATTTTGTATAATATCCATAGTCAAGTTTTCATTCAAAATTAAATATAAAGTGTACTAAAATAACTAACATTTGCATTATTATTCATGCTAAAATCAATTTTATTAGACATTTTTCTCTATAGAAGATGTTATTGCAATATTTTTGTTGCCTACTATAATCTTATTTATTATTGAAAGTATTTTAAAACGTGACGACAAGCCCATCGGTGTTCGTCAAAATCCTATTTCATACTACTGATAAAATGTACGAGGATACAAAATTGTAATCCTCTACACTGACGTTCAACGCAACTTTTTTATACATTCATACGCAAATTCAAAAATGAGCATCAAAGAAGTCGTTTTTAAATGCTTTTTAATGTTAAAAAATATCGGCTTTTTTAAAAGTTTGTATGCAAGCATACAAAATAAATCCATGGAATATAAATCAGTAGAAGGACAGTAAAACAAACTTTCGAAAAAGAATTCACAAATCTCGGCAAAATATGAAAGCCATGTACGTCGTAAATGTGTACGGATAAAATACACACATATAGCGCTAGCAAGTTAATTTTGTTCGTCCATAAACTATTTTGTAAAAGAGAATAAGACATAATAATCTCATGTACAGTTCTTTAGCATTATTATATAGAAGAGTACAATAACGTTTGCTTTTAAAAGCAAATTAATTAATTGCGACTACGATAAAGAGATTTCTGAAATTACCTAACGCGGTTACACATGAAAATGAAAATGTAATGAAAATTCATCTGAGATTTGAAAGGTTACAAATAACATTACCTTACGGCTTTATTGACTAATAAAAGCAGCTCGTGAAATTGTCACGAATTTAGAATAAAAAGGGACAATGGTACAATATTACTGCAACTGCATTGTCAGCCGCGCTAAATTAATAGTATACATCACACCAAATCTGTGAAGCCTATTTGAGATTTATTATTTTCAACGCGTTTCATTGTCTAGAGAAGTATTTAGAAAATTTGAATACGCGCGGAAGGAAATTCACAGCAGTAAACTTGACTTTTTTCGCTGTTACTACCAGCGTACACTTCTTCGTCCTTCGCTTATTTTCTTCTCGTTTTTGCTTTCTATCATGGCTTCTCTTGTTTGCAGTCCCACCCGATATAGTAACTAACGGAACCTCGAATAACGAGGTTTCCGTTTTAGAAGGAGAAAACGCGACGTTGACTTGTGAGACGTCGGGGAAACCCAAACCCCGAGTAACTTGGCGTCCGGAGAAAAAGAAGTTCATATCAGTAAGAGGAGGCCTGCATGACCAGTTGATTCAAGGTAAAAGATATTTTTTAATTCAGCTTTATGCTAAGATACCGCAAATGATATTCTTCTTAAACTCCAATGCACATTAGATTAGTACTTCTAACATTATTCTATTGTAATTCATTATTTTGATTTAGCTTTGTTCTCAACAACTTCTTTGTTAATGTCATCCATTTTATGATTATAAAGGTATCTCTTTATATAACAATCAAATTTATATCATATAATGAGATCCTAATTATTCAAACTAAATAATCGAATTATTGTTTGTCTCTAATGCAAATATAGTTGTTATCCTGGTATTAAATCTATTATCCTATATTTGATACAACTAACTGGACGTTTTTGTTTCACAACTTCTGATTTATATGATAAATATTCAAAACAGCGTTGTATTATTTTCTGAAATTGTTTAAACTAAGCTTGCTGTTAGTATTAACAATATATATGTACATATAGTTTATACTATAATTACATAACAATCTTATGCATGTCAGTTGAATTTATATATCTTTTTATACGCATTCATAGAATAGAAGCTGTACCATATGGAAACTAGAATTGTTGATATGATGTAATTAATTCCGTTCTGTTAGAGATAACAATACTGTAAAAAAGCTTCATAAGAACTTACAATTACTATCATATTCATTTTCGTATACATAAGTGTATTGTCATTTGAATGTTTGTTCTCCTGTAGTTTTATATTGATTCGAAAGTACGTTTAAGTATTTTCGCAACTAGAACAAGAAAAGTTTTACCATTGAAATAATGATTTATTAAATCCAATCAACATGTTCACAACAATTTATGAAATCATATTTATAAAATAATTCGCCTGACGTTATCAAGAACTTTACTACTAAATATACCTCTGAGGTAAATTATACATTTTAAAGAACTTTGTTATGAAAACCTTTGTATCATAATTAATATATTATCGGACTTTCAAATCAACTGAAAACAGAAATATTATTTTCTTATTAAAAATGTTCTTTTCGAAAATTAGTTATCAATAAACTAGAAGTTGTGCGTCGTTTATACGGAGATTAATGAAACGTCGAAAAGTTAATTTATTTTTCTGTAAATGTTTTATGTAAATATATATTTCAAACTATTTGAATAAGATAGTACAATAAATAAACACCTTACAATGTAAAAAATTCAAACGTAAATTCTTCGTTGAAAAATGCATTTTTACGGTCTTGTTAAAAATGTTCGCATATAAATCAATTAAGCATTTCATTCGTAACTATTTTATGGTTATTATTAGGATAAAGTTCCACCTCAGTAAAAAGATATTTAGTGCATAAGAATTGTCCACGTTGCTAAAGCTAAACGAGATCTCTTGTTTTCTTTCGTACATTTTTCCATAAAACGTAGTGCCTTATTTTAATGCCCTTGACACTCTTCTGCTCCTTTTCTTGTCTTTCGCCGACGATTTCCCAACATCATATACTTTAACAATATATATAAGCTGATTTATTCTCATACATTTGTCTGACTCTCTACGATTCGCACCTTTTAACCAGTCTTTATTATTCTTTTCCATTTTCTCTTAACTCAAGATTTAAGCTTTATTCGTAAATAGATTCTTATTATCATTTTGATAATAAGAAATTTATATCCAGACTAATATTTTACTCCAGGCTCAAAATATTTTGTCTCAAATAGTATGTTTAAAAGAATTATCAGCATCAAGAAAATTCTCAATCAATAAGTAATTTTTAAAAAGAACTTTTTTAATATAAAAAAGTGAAACCATTAATTCATGAAATATTTGCAATAAACTTTAATATCAACTGAAATGGTTAACATATTAACAAATTGTATCATAACAAAGTATAAATAGCAAGATTTTATATAAATAAACGAAACTCACTAAATAAAGTTTTGAATGTTGTTATAAAAATAAAATTATATAATTCTGAATTACTTTGGATTAAACTGCTGAAATTATTATAACATGTTAACCTGATGTTATTAAAGGTTTAATTGCATGTATGTGTTTACATTTAAAATAATATTCAATTTATAACATAATAAAAAAACATGAATACGCCATTGAAACAAAATATGTTATATGTAATACTCATTTCTCCTAGACTTAATTCGACCATGTAATGTAAGATTTTCGTATCTGAGTTCAAAAATCCACTGTGTACTTATTTTTAGTCGAATCTATAACTTGATGAAAGTTGGCAAACTTCACTAACCTGAAACTTCGATAAAGATAACTTATCTAAGTTCTAGAACCATAACAGGGTTTTTATTATTAAACTTTTCATAATGTGACAACTGGAAACCCTATAAATCAATTAAGTTATCTATACTTATTATTAACTTAAGATTAATCAAACTTGTTCATAATAATGTATTAATGAAGCAATGTTTCTTCCTGATGATTGATCAACAAAAGTATTTTTTATCGACAACTAGAATTTTCAGCTCATATACGCAAAAACGTTACTATAGGCTGTATGAATTTATGATCGAACCTGTCAACAGCTCAAGCTAATGTACACTACTTTGATCGAAAAGTACTTTTGACAATCTTATACTGGAATGGATGTCTTTATTTGTTCGATATTACCTGTCAATCAATCGTACCACTAGACAGATGCGTTAATTAAAGTTAAATCCATTTTCCATAAAACATCACGCGATATGCAAAAATATATTTTCGATCATCAAGTACAAATGATGAAATGTTATAATGACTTATCATTAACGACGTAAATACGTAATTTCCTTTAGATTTATAAATTCAATTCAAATTTTACTTGGATGTATTTTTAAAAAAATCAATTTACAATAATATCCATGTTCTGCATCAAAAGTAGGTTTCGAATTGAAGTTTCAATTCGACTTTTTCCTAAATTCTATAATTATAAATTAAACAGTTGAATACGCACTGCGCGAAGGATACACAGACTAGACTCCATATGAAATATCCTTTAAAATTTCCTGTCAATTAACAGTTCATTCAATTACAACAAAAGTATTGTTCTTTCATACAACCAAGAAATCTTATTACGTTTTGAAACTCATTTACATACATCAGCTTGCAATAGAGATATATATTTTACTTTTGATAACTCGCAGTCTCATATACGTCATCTAGAAATATGCATGCAAATGTAATTTTACAACTATTTGAATGGTAAAACACACATAAATCTAAATGCGTTTTTATAAACAGTGAACGTAATCGTGTTAGAATATTCGCTTTCATAATTCGTCCGCATTCACATTATCGTGCCACGTTCCATCCGAGCTTTTTTAATTGAGTTCCTAATAGGTAATGTTATGGCCGAATTTCATCTCGTATAAGAACCAACTTGCACTCGAGAATATCTCATTTAAAAATGCTCGCGTCGCCTAAATAAATGGGAAAAGATGTAACCGGCTAATCACAATAACGAAGTCCATCCAATTACCTATGACGCGATTCAAAAAGTTATATAACGCAATAAACTTGCACAAAGGTGCAGTTTTCAAAACCGTTAAAACGATAATAACATAACGAATAAATTAAAACGAAAGAAAGGGATGTTAACGGACAATATTAAGACAAGAGATACATAGGTGAAATTGTAATTACAAAATAAGAGAAAAAGTATCACAGCCGGCAAAGCGAAACTACGAACAAAATGTAAGCGACAATCATCGTCTACAGAAGAGTGCACGAACAGACCTTCATTCTCGTGTTTGCGCAAAAGTTTGAACAATGGCCAAACGGCAACTGCAGCCGTTTCCATTGTAACGCAACTCACGTGCTTTCAATTATCGAATTTTTGTGCGAACACGAAGGTAAACGTCGATTCCAGATCGCTTGTCTTCTCCTGTCATGCTCGAGTTGTATGTGGCTTGCTTCAAATAAAAAAGTTTGTATCGAGAAACAAAGGCAGGGGAAAGGCATGTAAAAGCGATTCACCCGAATTATTTGTTCTGTCTTTTTCGACTATTTGATAGAACATAATTTGTCTTCGTTTGAATAGGCCAATGAAAAGTTTAGTGGCATAAAAAACTTAAACTTAACGAAACAACCAATTTGTAACAACGATTTTCAAGACTAACTCAGGCAAACAATTTTTGTGTCGTTTCTCCGAGTCCTTGCTATGGAGGGATTTACTTTTCAAAAAATATTGATTGTATGTACTCAGTTTACTTTATAAAGATTTCATGACTTTTTCAACTAAGCCCATTGATTTTATACATTTATTATTCATTGAGTATATGCAGCATCTGATCAAACGCCAACAAATTTAGCTTCAGCTCCGTTGATTTACACATAACAAAATTACACGTTTTTTAAATCTAACTTACACGCTTTCCGTCAATCAAACGACACATTGAATTAGCTAAAGCTACGAGTTTGTTTTAATTGCTTTTTTTCTATCAACAATTTACATATGGAACTTTTCAAAAATAAAATACAAGCGCCCGTTATCCGGACGAGAATGTTTTAACCAAGTTAGCTTCAAACATTTATTTACAGATCATATTCATACACGTTTTTTATACAGTTTTTCAAAATATAAGTTATTTTTTTACGTAACCAAAATTGCATACAAATTTCATATTCAATTATGAATCGATGTTGAAAGTTAATCAAATTAAAAGCCTTTTAATATTTATTATTCAATGGGAAATAGTATACAATTTAGATAGGACAAATTATTCCAATTACATCATCTATATTTCAAACAAGCTTTATGAACTGCTTACATTCAAAAGCATTCAAATGGAGACAAATTTATTTTCAGTACGATAATTTGAAAACGAAATTACTCAAGAGGCATTGCTACAAATAGGAGATTGATATACTATGATAATACTAATAACATTATCTAATATTAAACGGAAAAATGTCGTTTTGCAGTGAACAGTATGTTGGGCGAGAAACTCGAGTTAACTAGGGTAGACAGAAGCCAAATGGGGGTTTATCTTTGCATAGCCAGCAACGACGTGCCTCCGGCAGTTAGCAGAAGGGTATACCTTAGAGTCAACTGTAAGTATTTACATGAGGAAGTAGTTGACTTGACATACTGTTACCAAGATTTAATTGTACACACCTACTTACAACAAATCATTATTATGCATTCCTTCTGTTAATACATTTACTATATATATCATTATTACTCGATTTGAAATATACCGACTTTTCAACTTTTTGCAAAAATCTATGCAAATAAATCATTTTTTACATCTATCAGAGTACCATTTAGAAGGCACGAAAAATGCAGGAATGTATTATTGTTCCATTCTGTATTTCAACTTAACAAGACACTGAATTAAAATCTGTGTTAGATTTTTAATGAAAAATAATAATGACAGAAATGTCCTCATTTCGATTTCAAGCTCGTGATATCATGCTTTTGTGCTTTCAATTTCTTGGCGCTCATGGCAACTTCTCATTTACGTCCAAAGCAGTACAAGCTGTACAATAAATATATATGTGTAATACCAGACAGCCACAGTGGAATTTCATTAGAATAGTCAAATTGATTTTTATGACAGATATAGTACGATTTTTGATAATTATTTGAATTAGAATATCTCCTATTAAAGGTCATTATCATAATTGTAGTTAAGCCAAGTACGAAAGTGCCAAATGAATTGCTGGGATCTCCTTTAAACTCCAATGTCTCCTTGGTGTGTTTTGTGGAAGCTTTTCCGAAGACCATTAACCTCTGGTTGAAAGATAAAGAACTCATTTCAAACTCGTAAGTTACATTTCAAAAACATACTCAATTTATTAAACTTAAATAATATCGTTAATGATATTATATATAATCTTTTAATATAATAAATAAATAGTTGAATAGACTTTTCAATCATTTGAATTTGCAATGAAATGCTTCAATGCAAATCTTAAAGTACTGAAATTAATTATCACATTTTTTAAGTTAATTAATAGAATTTTCTGTATAAAAAGTTTCATATTAAAAAACTTGGTTTTGCGTTGAACTGTAATTTTATAAAAGTTTCCGCATTCGCAAAGAATCAATCAAAACATCGCTCAAAGCAGGTGAAATGAAATAATATGATATTGGTTGCAGGAACAAGTATGAAATTCAAGAACATGTTAACGCAGATGAAGACTGGAAGACTACGATTGAACTCAAAATCAGAGATTTACAAAAAAGCGATCTCGGTGTGTACACATGCTCTGCTAAATCAAGTATGGGAGAATCAAGATCAGACATCAGATTACGCCGTTAGTACATTATTTTCATGTAATATTATCGTAACATACAAAAATCGAATATATAGCGATTTAATTATTAAAAAACGATTTTCATGAAATAACTTTCTTAAAGAATCATGTATACACGCAATATACAATAAACATCAACAAATCGAAGTAACCATTTATTTTGAATAAAATGGATTATCTACTATTTCTGCAATTTTATTTATTTATGAAATTAATAAGAAAAATACCTGAACGGATAATTTTTGCTTATCTTTTTCATGAAAATGTCAGAAACTGTTGTACAACAAATATGAAAAATAAGGTTTTGTGATCTTAAAGTTAACAGCGAATTACCGAGTACTTTTTTTCCTAATGAACAGAATAAAAACATAGAATTCAAGTCAGGAATGTGTTTGAATTTTAAAAGCTTCTTAATCAAGTATTGACTATTGAAAAACATTTTTCCTCTAAATAAAATATAAGCTTTTAATTGTTTTTTCTTTTCTACAGTATATACCTGTTACTGTTTTTACTATTTTCTATTTTAATTTTTACTGGTCTAAAACATCCTAATGTCCAAATTTAAAAAAAATCAGTGAGAGTACAATATACTTATTTTATGACCCGGAAACATTTAATTGCATCACTAGAACTGTACAATTTGATAAATTATTGGGAAAAAGCTTTGCTATTTTGCTCATCAAACTTCTGCAATTATTGAGTTCATTAAAACTTTCTACTGGGTCTAAATTTTTATAAAAATAATCAGTGCTAAAATAATTTAAACTACAGATTGGAATATTTTCGCCAATATTCAGCAGCACAAATATCAAACATCTAATATCTTGAAAACTTATTTTTTTCTCGACAATAAAAAAAAAATGTTCTCCGAATATTAAGTAATAAAAATCACTCCAACCCCTTCCAATTAGCTTTAAGTAAATGATCCAATTTGCGACTATCTGAATTTTGTTCTTCTAATATTTAACAATTAATTTCAATTAACATTTTAGTTCACATATGATAAATACTTTAAGCTAATATCTGAATACATCAAGTAATTAGAAATATCTGTCAATTTTCTAATTTAAAGGAAACAATTTTAACGTTTTTAAAAAGTATTGGCAAAAATCAATATAAAATAAGTCATGAGTTCACTTGTCATTAATATAAAAATTTTTATCTTAGAATCGATTGAAAACTAACTTTTTGATTATTTTTAAAACGAAAGTCATTAAATTAAAATTCTATATCAATCATAGTATTTTCATTTGTCAGCTATAAAAAGATAGAAGTTAGTTAAAATTGTCCCCACAGGACAGGATTTTGCGTATATAGGACACCGGGTTCGCTGTGCTTTGTACGGTGTTTTGAGTGATAAATTCTAAACCAATACCACAGTTGCAGTAAAATTGAATAGGACAGGAAGTGGCTGTCATGAAAGTTACCATAAAATTGTGAGAATTACTTTATTACTCTAAAACAATAAACAAATTAAATAAGGTAGTTTTCGAATGTTAGGAATATATACGATAATCAACTACTTGCCCGAAGCGAACGCTGATTTATTATTTCATATATATCTATTTTTTATTCAGTTATGAATTTGATACTTTCTTAATTTAAATTATTACCTCAAGATGTGTCAAGATTGAATTTTAATGCCAACTAAAATCCACGAATAATAACAAGAAAATTGCTTACAACCTAAAAATCTTCAGAAAAATGTCAATATAATTTGTAATATTATATGTTAGTTCAATACGTCATTCGTATCACGTATCTGAAGTGTTTGCTAAGAAAAAATAGTTAAGAAATAGTCCTGATTCTGCTCACATAACGTTTCGGTAGGCATGAATCGTTCATAGAATGAACTTCTCTGTTAAGTTGCTTGCGAAAGTCGTTCATATATGCTTCTTATTTGTCAAAACAAGTCACGCAATTTCTAAATAGTTTATTCGACGATTGGATCTGTGATTGAAAAGCAGTATCATCTAAATGATTTGAAAATGTGAGAGTGAAAAATGAAGCATAACAATTTATTTGGAAAAGTTATACTTAAAATTGTCAGTGTCACAACATCAAAAAGAATTGCATCATCATTTTAACCTCTTCGATGAAATATTTGCGCACTAAGTTATTGGATCCAGAGTATGCACGAAATATTATTAGAAAACGTGAAATAAGAAATAGCTAATTGAGATTCAGGAATAAAGTTTATGCTGCACAAAGTAGTGATAAATTCGTGAAACTTTTCAGACTCACAACTCGCAAGATTTGTGCAATAATTTAACTTGTCAAATTTGTTCGCCAGGCCAATCTGCGGTCGTTAATAGTACCAACCAACTGGTACATGCAAAACTATCTTTCGCGTTAAAGATAACGCGATATTAAGACGTAGAAATTAATCATATAAATAACGTCAAGATACGTTTCAATTGAAACTATTCATTAGGGACGAAACTTTTTTATTTCATCGCGAAGGGGAAACGGATAATTTTCATTTCGAACAGTATTAATGCTTATTAAAACTGGCAGTTAAAGTTACACTTGCGAGTCATTTTTATAATAAAGTTGCTCCACGTTATTTTCACCATTAGCAGAAATTGTCATAAATGGTGCTACAAATATAATTGTATGTTTATAATATGAGCCGCTAGTTATGAAACGGATGTTAAGGATATTTAAAGGAGCCGTAAATTTATGAGAAGAGTGTGCTGTGTACTCGAATTTACACCCTTAAAATGTTAATAATTAAGTAACAGTTGAATTATTCTGTATTCAAATTTTATCTTAAGCTTCTATTTTGCAATTAAAGAAAATCATAGAATCTAAACACCTTCGAAATAAATGTCTCACAAAGGGCGCTGAAATAAAATAATTATGAACTAGCTGTGAAGGGTAAATAAAAGATTAAAACAGCGAAATGCAAAAAGCTTTTTCCAAAGAAACGAAACGATGGTTGAGTTTTCCACAAATTCTGTTTAAAGAATTCCATTTAGCATATTTGAAAATTGAAATGATAAAAACGCGCGGCGTGTAATAGTTAGCGACGATTTGCAGAAAAAATTAAATGAACGTTCCGCATAATGAATCCAAAATGCTTAATTTGTGAACTAAAGTTGATAACTTTTGGCATTATTTTTCACAGAAATAGAACGTCCGACATTGCCTCCACAAGTGACGCCACCGAGCCGGAAGAAATCGAATAAAAGCAAATCCAAAGCATCGCATTTCACTACCATGAATCACGCGTTCCACCAGGTGAGTACTCCAGCGATGCAGAAGAGCACAGTGCGTCACGTGTCCAATAAAATTCTTGCAACCACCACCATGGATCCTCGGGCGCCTTTGACAAAAAACAAAAATGCGCTCAAGCACGAGGCAGCTAACACGACTGGCGGCGTCACTTCGACCACGTTGAACCAATTAAGTTCGATCTGCGCCGCTCTATTTCTGACACTCCGGTAATTCGGCCAAAGGACATTTGCTTTTTGTGCGTCTACGTTACATTTTATCTTCGACTCTTTCAACTTTTACGTTCCTCCTAACAGTTTCTGCTGTGGACTAATTGACATCAAAAAAGCTCGATTACAAAAACCCGACACATCAAACAGACTCGATGTTTCAAAACCGTCGCATTTTACACATTTTTTATGCCGCATAATGGACTCGCAGGCGAATCTTGATTAACTTCTAGATTTCATAGCGTATAGAGTCTTGTCGCATACTGCGACGACCACATTTAAATGTTTAAATAAAACGTTTTTATTTCAACTTTTAATCAAAAACATTTCTTGATTTCATTATGGAATAATTTGCAACTAAAGCTACTTAATAAATTCAACTTTAATGAACTGTGATTAAAATAGTATTAGTAAACCGACTTTTTTCTTGTTCAACGTAGAAGATGAAATTGTTTTATAATTTGATATAAACGATACATAAACTCAAGTGGTTACGTAAAATTCAATTTCATGTTATTCTGAAATAAGTCAATATTTCGTATATTCAACGTGAAGATGTGATTAAATTGAAAATACGATTAAATTAAAATGGAATATTAAAAATGCGAATTTATACAAATCCACAACAGAAGATAACATTTTAAAATTTGTTTTAAATATTTTATTTCAATTATTCTAACAAACAATACACATTCTCGTTTTCCTACAAATATACGCGATTATGTATAAATTTAATTAGTGTATCAACTTACAGAGGTAACAGTGTCCATAATTACGAGAATTTTTGAAATGAATACATTTTACGCATTTCATCCTACTGATCTTACATAAAAAATTGTTTATTAATATTAAATCTCTTTTAGTTATATTCATACCGTTATGAATCAAATTCCATATTGAATTCATCAAGTTAGTCTCACTGAGGAATATGATTATTTTAATATTACTTAGTATAAATTATAAATGTGTAACTTCCAAACAATACCGTGAGACACTTCCGATTCCACCTGGTTAGAACTCTGAATAGAGAGAAATTATTTCTAACCGCATTTGAACTTAGTTATATAATTTAATCAATATTAAATTAATCATTCCTATTCGTACTAAAGCGTAGAAGATTTTATCGAAGAATCATTTTCGAGTACATTGGTTTACGTAAACTGCACTGAATAACGCTTTAAAACAAAATTCATTACTCTTGGGAATAAAAGTTGAAAACAGAATAATGAATCCGAAAACTTGTTGCCATTATAACTATGATACTATTGAATTGCGTTTATTCGAATGTTTAATATTGAGACAATTTTAATACTATTTTACTTTTTTGAACGATTTATAGTTTTACTGTAAGACTTGTTACTATATTTTCTACTGTAAGTAAAGAAATTTATATTCACATATATACACATTTTGTTGGCTACATTTTGTATTAATATTAAAAACTTGTATATTAGCATTTAAATTTTGCACTAATTTCTTACACAAACGTTCCCGAGGAAACGTTTTCGGGAAATCGATATGTTTGCATTTTTATAACATAACATGAAAGACTACGAAAACTTGTTCAAAAACTTAAACTTTTCAGAGAAATTTAAATAGAAAATTATTGTGAAGTACCGAAATTCTACAATCTCGTAGCAAAGAAGGAAGGTGCAAAATTAAATGTATTCCAAGTGAAATCGATCGCTTTTCCTTTGAAAATGAAAGAAATTTTCAGAATTCTGAAATAATGCTCTTATCATACTAATAATAAGAGTATTGGTTTTTTATTTATAACTTTCATACTTATTACATGTAATTTAATACAATTTACAAATAATTATTTTTAATAATTTATTAGAATGTAGCTTGAGTATGTCAAGATATTTTGTATTTGTATGTCCTCATAAACAAATCAAAATATTTTCAATTTTTCTATATCTCGCGGTTTCAGAAGGAGGACTGTTTTTTACATTATGGGAAGGATTATTGTCAAAAGTGGCAAATTTTCATGTAAAAAACATAATGATCGTTAATAATTTATAATATAATATATCTTTTATATATAACTAAATCATAAACTTATATAATCTCAATTACATAATTTGCGAAAACCCAAATCTTTATTTAAACCTAATTTACAAATATGACAAAAGCACAATTTTAAGCACTATTTAAATTCTAGTCTGAAAGATGTTATTTGTTGCTGTTCTACGAAAATGTTACTAATTTTTAATAATAAAGATGCATATGTTCTTAAGTTTATATAGACTAATTATTTTTAAGATGAATTTATGTAGAATAGAATAATCTTCTCATTAGAAATGCTAAAGTAAAACAATTTGTCGGCAAAGTTATTTCTTCAGATGCAATAATTGTTGTCAGTATTAAATTAAAAAAAAAGTATTTAGTATACCAATTATCCGTTAAGCAGCATTAAAGAAAGTCAGCTTTTAGGCTTAGTTAACTTTAGAATTTCTAACTTTGTTGAACTGTATATATATATTCAAGTTATTAGCAAGTAGACCAAAAGATGTAATTTTTTACTTATACAAAAAGTTTGTTTCGTAACTTTGGAAAACATTTATATATATTTTAAGATAATAATCAGAACAAATGAAAAAAAGACTTGATAAAATTTAAATAAGTCTAACGCAAAAATTTACCAAGATTTACTGTTATCTCGGCGATGAATAAACTGGAAAGAAAAGTTTTCTCGGAACAGATATCGCGAAGAATTGTTGCATTTAAAGTCTGTGATTTTATTCGATAAAAACTGCCTACTTTAATTTTAAGATATTTTACAGGTTTTCGCCGTTTTAACGTGCACGACAAAGTGATTGATTATTATTGATGCTTGAATCCGAGAATAAAAATCTCGGATGTATTTCAAATATAATCCTAGATAACGAAATTTTTTACGCACGAACAAACTCGCGGAAAGAAAAAATTTGCATTAATTCAGTACAGGAAGTTGAAACGAAATAAATTGAATAAAATGATTTTATTAAAAAACGAGATAAATTTAATTAAGACAGAATAGTAATATTTTACTATTGATTCTTTCGTTTTCATTTTTAATT